>JARHVA010001138.1:1100000-1405000 GCA_037957365.1 Torreya grandis
GTCGGTCACTGTCTGACCGACATCGGTTCCTGTATTGCCGACATCGGTTCCTGCCTGACCGACGTCGATCTCTGTGTTTTCCTGTTTGTGATTAATTTTTCCTGTGAGCTCATTTTGGACCGTCACTTCGTCCAATTCTCCATTGCTTTGCCCAGATTGATTCAGCTTCTTTAATTGATCACTATACATCACTTTTTCATTGAAAACAACATCATGGCTCCTAATTACTTTGTTAGTTCCTAGATTCCAAAACTTGAATCCGAAATCATCAGAGCCATAGCCAAAAAATGTGCACCTCATAGACTTAGCATCCAGCTTCTTTCTATTTTCCTTATCAACTTGCACAAAGGCTTCACAACTAAAAACTTTAAGAAATGAGAGATCTACCTTTTTACATGTCCATGCCTCTTTTGGAATTCCACCATCCAATACTGTAGAGGGTCCTCTGTTAATCAGGTACACTGCAGTATCAACAGCTTCTGAAAAACTCTAAGGGCAAACCAACATGCAATCTCATACACGTTGCACACTCCATAATTATTCTATTCATCCTTTCAGCAACTCCATTCTGCTGAGGTGTCCTTGGAACCATCCTTTTCCTACGTATTCCATGCATATAACAATACCAGTTAAACTTATAGCTACAAAACTCACCACCATTATCAGATCTCAGGAACTTCAATCTTCTGCCTGTTTCATTCTCAACCATAGCTTTCCAAATCTTAAAAGTCTCAAATACATCAGATTTCTTCTTAATACAATAGACCCATACCTTTTTTGTAGCATCATCTATGAACAAAGCATAGTACTGTGATCCTCCAATAAAAGCAACTTGAGCCGGTCCCCACACGTCTGTGTGAACAAGCTGCAACTTATGCTTCTTCTTTGTTGACCCAGTGTTGATAAAACTTACCCTCTTCTATTTTCCAAACACACAATGCTCACAAAAATCCAAGTCTATGCTTTTCAAATCTGAAAGCTTACCTTTTGACTTAAGAATAGACATTCCCTTCTCACTCATGTGGCCAAGCCTTGAGTGCCACAATTTTGCATCCACATCTGAAGTAGATAATACAGAAGGAGAATTATTAGTAACACAATTACATAAATAGAGAGTACCTACTCTCTTACCTCTGGACATTACAAGTGCACCTTTGGTAACCTTCCAAGATTTAGCTATGAGAGTTACTGTACAACCCTCATCCCCTAACTTTCCTACAAAAATCAAATTCCTCTTCAAGCTGGGAACATACATCACATCTCTCAACACCCATGTGTTGCCATTCTGCATTTTCAGCTGCACTTTTCCTTTGCCAATAATTTTACAAGGCTCATCATCCCCTAAATATACTATTCCAAAATCTCCATGGACATAGTCACTAAAATATTCTCTATTAGGGGTAGCATGAAAAGACGCACCAGAATCTAACACCCAAGATTCTATATTATTATGCAAAGAGAATATTAAAGCATCTTCTGTAATACCTGCAACCTTTGCTTCTTCCTTACCTTCATGCTGATTGTCCTCCTTAGGCTTTGACCAGCAATCTTTGCTTATGTGCCCCATCTTTCCACAATTCTAGCATTGTGGCCTCCTTCCATTTCTGGATTTGGATCTACCTCTCACCTTTGACTTAGACCTTGATCTCCTCTTGCTCTTCTCTTTTTGCCTTCCCCTGCTCTCAAAACTTAAAGTGTTCCCTGATGTTTCCTCTGTGCTTTTCCTATGAATTTCTTCATTCAAGATTACACTAACAACATCCTCTACTTTTAAAATATTTGAACCAGATGCAGTATTACTAACTGCCATTACCAAGCTATGCCAGCTTTCAGGAAAAGAACATAATATTAAAAGAGTTTTAATTTCATCATCAAACACAATATTGATTGAACTTAATTGATTTACAATTCCATGGAAATCATTTAGATGATTAGATACAAATCCACCTTCCTGCATATGCAAATAAAATAACTGCTTCATAAGATATACCTTATTAGAAGCTTTAGGTTTTTCATACAAATTTGCTAAAGTAGTCATCAACTCTACCGTTGTCTTTGCTTGTGATAAATTAGATATCACAGTAGATGCCAGACTCAGTCTTATAAACCCCAGAACCTTTCTATCAAGAACTTCCCATTCTTCATCATCCATGTCTTTGGGCTTCCTTGAAATCCCACCTAATGGTAAGTATAGATCTTTCTGATACAGATAATCCTCTATCTGCATTCTCCAATGTTGATAATTCTTTCCATTAAACTTCTCTATTCTCAATTTACTTTCTTCTGCCATTGCTTCTCCCACTCAAACAGAAATCCCTGTAGAAACCCCTGTGAGTACCCTGTAATCAATACACACTAACCAGAGGTGAAACACCTGTTAGTCAACCTGAGCTCTGATACCACTTGTTGGGGATCAACCAACAATGTTGATTACATTATGAAAGCAATTAATTCAGAATTAAACCAGATAGATAAGTAACTAGAATTAGAAATATAGCAAGAAGAAGAGATACAAGAAACCACCCTGAAAACTTGTGTTAAACTCTTTACAGAAGGAATACAATTGAAGAAACTTCTTTTCTTCCACACCTCTCTCAGATGTACAGATCTCTATTTAGATCTCTTTCCCTCAAGAGCTCTCTCTCAATTACAATCAACTCCAACAACCTGGAATGATTCACATATACAATTCTGTACTATTCAACATTACTTGTACAATAAGCTAAGAAGATCTATCCTATTATATAATAATTAGGAAACATGAGCATACAACTACAGCCATTAGATGCACCTCCTAATCAAGGGCTCTAAATAGTCTTACTAATAATAGAGATGCGGACTTAAGACTATCACTTAATCCTAACATGCAAACAATCTGTTCTATCCATGGAAATAGCTTTCTGGATGCACAGGTAACCGACATTGGTTTCTGCCTGTTTGCCTATGACCGATGTCGGCCGATCCATGACCAACACCGGCATCTCTTGGTCTACTCCTGACTGACATCGGTCGCTCCTGACCGATGCCGGTGGCTGTGTAAACCTGCAACTTTACAAAACGCTCCTTTGGTGAAGCTTTTAGCTCCACACCTTAACAGAATTTACTATATTGAGTCAAGGTTTTCATCCTCCCTTTGGGTGGTTTGTCACTTTCCCATATATTAAATGTATTTTTCCACCCCTTCTACATCATTTGATACATGTACCACTAGTCGGAACTAGAGAATCCATAGCACTGAAATAAGCTCAGAAGTTTGTCTCGAAGGTTTATCACAGGGTATTGATTTTGAATTTGATGCTCTACTAACAAATGTGGTTCTATATTTACCAAATTTTGATCAATCCTATCATTATTTTGAAAAATTTACCTTAGTTGTTTACTTTATCGGTCGAGCTCCTCCGGAGAGCCTTTTGAAACAATGGGTTCATAACCATTAGCAAGGTGATGGGATGAAACTGGAAGGAGTCCAAAACCTCACTAAGGGATTATTCATGTTTCATTTAATAAACCTTGAACATTTTATATCCATTCTTAAGCATGGCCGATGGTTCATTCATAACACCCTAGTTATTTTTTCCCATTGGACCTAAGACTTCTAAGTCTCTGAACAAGCTAAACTTAAAATCATGTTATAGGTAGAATCTCCAAGATTACCTATTTATTTTTGGAACTATGTCAACTAGCTTATCAAGCCTCTTGGCTACTTTATCTATCATGAGTAACTAAATTTCTATGCATCTTGGACTTAGAGAAGGGTTTATGTTGAAATATACCTTGCCAAAGATATCAAAGAGTCCATCGATATTCAAGTGGGTAGTAATTAATTTTATTAGCGTGTGATATATATTAACCTTGTGAACACTTATTTTAGGTACCAAGATTTGGAGCATATGATAAGAGAATGTCCTCTAATGGTCCTCACTCCTTCATCCCCTCAAGATAAAAATGGGTTTGAGACAAAATCCCAACCCTCTTATGGGTGGACCACAGTTTCTAATAGGAAAAATATTATTGCCCATGGAAATTTTAGACCTCATGCAACTATCTACCAGCCCACATGGGGTCCAAATTCATTATCCCATTTTGGAAAATCCCCAACATCATCACAAGTTAAACACAAACCTATCATCTCTCGGTCCCCGTAGGTGGCTGCTTGGTTTGTGTCTTCCCCATCTCTCGCTCCTATGACTCCTTTGTCATAACCTATTCTAGGGGTGACTGATTGGGATTCAGATAAAAGAATTTTAACCCTCAACTGTAAGGCTATTATGCACCACTCACATAGTCCCTCTCCCTCTACAAAAGAGGATTATGTACCAAAAAATTACAACCCTTCTAGCTTGGAGAATTTTCTCTTCCAAGATTAACATTTTATCAGTTTGTATCCATCTCAGACCTCTCCTAGGGAAATGATATCAATTCAAATGTTTCCCATTGATATTTTATTCATTGATTGATTTAGGACTCATTGGTCCAAATTGTAATTATATGTTTTGGAATAATTTTCATCATTTTGATCACATGAATGTTTTATGCATGCAATAATTCAATTTTTTTTGTTTTTTTCTTCAAGTTATAGCTCGCACTATCTGGCTTGGGGCCCTTTGTTAGGTCACCTATTAGGAATCTATACATGGGGGAGTTTTCACCCTACTGGCACCCAACCTATCTCAAAATATTATTTATTGAGGTTTCAACCCAACCCACCTAGTGGTGTAGACTCCTTGTGATGTTGATAGTTGTATTATTGGCCTTGTCAATTTGTATGCCTCTAATGATGTTGTGTAATGCACCTTGTTCTAGAGATGATTGGTGATTCCCTCCTATATTTGCATAGTATTTTTTGTGGTGAGTTTTACATGATTGAATCTATTGAAGACAAATAAAGTCACCTTCCCATGAGATGGTATGAAGGAAAATGAGGAGCTTGGTTTAACATGTGAAATAAACCTGGGGTCTTTGACCCAAATCATTGCATAAGGGTATATTTAAATTATTCTTGGTTCACATGGTCCAACTTTAATGAAGAAGAAGATTGAGTCCTCAAATGTCTTGACTGTGACCTACTAGTAGAGCTAGATCTTTTCTTCTTTGCTTCTATTCATGGAAGACATATGTTTTTAATACCAAACTCTTTCTTATCTGACCACCATCCTATTTATTTCTACATAGAATGGACCTCTCCTTACGTTAAACCTAGGGGTTCCCAATTCTAACTCAACACTGCCCATCTCAAACATGAGTAGACTGTGGAGCATATCAATAGTATTTACAACTTTGATTTCATATCCATAGTGGACATTGGCTAGATTAAGTGGTGGTTTGATGCTATATCCTACACCACTTCCTTTATTCGGATCTATGGTAAACAAGTGGCTATTTTAAGATAGTGCATTCATAATTATATAAAGTATGAGTACCTTAGGGTTTGACAAGAATTAGATGTTCTGCCTTTAAATTCATATTTTCAAACTCAAGTGTCTATGTGGAGACATAAACTCCAGGGTACAGAGGCTTATAAAGCTAGAGGAGCTCAACTCTAAACAAAGATGCATTGGTTGAAGGTAGGAGACAAAGTGACTAAGGAATTTTCTTCTCTCCTTTAGTTAAGGCAAGATACTGACAAAATCAAAGCCATTAAAAATGCTTCAGATAGGCTTACTATAAATCTAGATATCTTCCAAGCCTTTGTGCATCACTACCATGGTGTCTTTATTACACAACTATCATTTACTACTCATGAGGTTGCCTATTCCAATGTCTTATTGTAGTCCCTTGTAAACTCATATAAGCTTGGAGAGTTTCTTTTGATAGGACTCTTAGTATCAATGACCTTAAGGAATTTATTATTCAAATAACCTCTGATAAAGCCCTAGGTATTGATGGTTTTCCTTGTGAATTCTATCAAACCCTATGGGATACTGTTGGACCTAATATCTATAGAGTTAATTCAAAATTGGTCTTGACCAATTCTATAGGTCATCTCATCAATCAGGGAAACATCAAATTAATCTCTAAGGAAGGGGACTCTGAGGTAATTACCAACTAGGGACCCGTCACTTTACTTAGTGTGTCCTAAAAAATCATAGCCAAAGCATTATCTCTCAGAATCAAATGCTTCCCTTAATTTTACAAAGTAAGTAAACTAGTTTCATTTAGCATAGATATATTTTGGATAATTTTATTTCCATATGGGAAGGTATGGAATGGGCTAGAATATCTAATAATAAGGCGTTGTTCATCAAGATTGATTTTAAGAAAGCCTATGACCAAATTGAGTGGCATTTTATTATAACTATGCTACAGGCTCTAGGGTTTGGCCCCAAGTTTGTTCATACTATCAATATGATATTTAAATATGTTGTGGATTGCATTACCATCAATGGCTCCAAATCTCAACACTTTGAGCTCCATATATCCATCAAACAGGGTTGCCCCCTAGCCCCTACACTTTATGTGTTTATTGTTGAAGGTTTTAGTTATCTATTGGCTACTTGAAAGGGTTTAGTCAAATGGATCTCTTTGCCTAATTAAAATAACCAATTAATTAATGGGCACTTTGATGATGACACCTTTATCACTCTATAGGAGGATGAAGGATCCATCAAACATGCCATGGAATGTTTAGATATTTTATGCCTTCCTTTTGGGTCATCTATCTAATAGCATAAGACCCAATGTTATTGCTAATCATTATCATCCAAACCTCCTTTATTGAAGGGAGATATGTGGTAATGGATCCTTATTTGGCTTCAATTTAAATTTTAAGTCATTTTGTTTGCTTTCAGAGCCTCTCCTATAGAATTATGGTCTTACATGGTTCAAATAATTCCATCAAGTTTAGGCCCGAAGATTTGATAACATTTCGGTGCTTGTATTAAGCCCAAAAAATCCCACTTCTTTTGGTGTATCCTTTACCAGGGTTATCCAATGGGGAACAGGATCAACCACATACAGGTGCTAAATCCCACTTGATTGGCCTGTCATCACATAGAAACCACCAAGCATCTCTTTTGGGTTTGCCCTCATGCCTAATTAGCCTAGAGATTGCGTCATACCCTTTTCAAACCCTTCAACCCCAAAATGTTCACTTAGAAAATGGCTCTCTTAGCGAACTCCACTTTGTCACCTCAAGATATAATAAAGTATAGAAATTTTTTTGTATTAACATTTTATTTCAAATTTAGAAATCTAGAAATCAAGCTTGTTTTAATAATGATATTATTGACAAATTTTTTTCTATGAATAATAAAGTTATTGTGATTACTAATGTTACCCTTCATATTCAATGTCAAATGGACAAATTTTGGCTTGAGATTCATCATCTATAGTTCCTCCTAGACCATTGGGAGAATGCTCCTTGTGCAGTCAGCTATGAGCCACCTAATCCCCCACCTCACCACTCCCCTCGTAGGAGTCATGGGTATGGGGGAAGCACCACCACTCTCACAATCAGAGGTCTTGAAGTTGGAAGACATCCTCTCCTAGCTTTTTCTAACCATCTCATCTAAGATAATCTGATATAGGCAAAGACAATGGTGGTGGTGGGGGGCATGGAGACCCCCTTTACAAGATAAATTCCCATGGATGGAGCTAGCCATCTCTCCTCCCCACCATGATTCTTAGGGGTAGCCTGATTCTAAAACTAACCAGCAAGATGATGGTTGAGACCCCATCCTAGTTGATGAATACCTCCTGAACTAGGATGACTAGGGAGGGAAGCCTCAGGACCCTTCGCCTCCACCTCCTCCATTGGTCACCATGTTTGCAGTTTTTGCTTACTGTTTTCCTTATTGTTTGTGTTATTTCATTATCTTTTTTGGGTTGATGTGCACTTGAGCTAATTTAGTTATGGTTATCACCTAGGTTGTGGCACTTTTATTTGGACTTTCATTTTTCCCAAGGCTCTCTTAGCTTGGTTTGGCTTCAAGGGTGTGACTTTTCCATCCCTTTTTTTATGACTAGCATTGTACTATAAGTTTTCTTTTAAATTAATAGAAGTGCATTTTTCAATCAAAAAAAAAATCCAATACAAAAGAGTGTAATACTATCAAATGCATCATATAAATATCGACAAAACATATTTTCCAATGTTACCAAAGGTACTATGCTACATGGTCATGGATGGGAGAACACATCCCACTGGCAGAGCTTCGACCCAGTGGCTCAGGGCCACACATCAATTGTAGGGTAGTGCAATCGTATGCATCCTCTAACTTCGAATGAAAACCATCAATCACGTATAGAACGGAGGGCTTGATTTAATAAGGGAACGAGTATCAGCGTAATCAAGCAACCCGTGGAAGAAAAACTCTTGAGATTTACAACGGAGAGAGCGTAATATATCACTCTTTACAAAATATCACTTTTATCACGTGAGTAGCCAATAGCTAACCGTAGAACAATAGGTAACTTTCCCTTTGTTAATATGCCACTCTTTAAAAAAATCACTTTATCATGTGAATCTCTACGGTGGTGGCAGCGATCACTATCCCTACGAAAGAAACAGAAGGAAAAAAAAAAAGATTTATGTAACGACGTTTTTCATGTGGGAAACAAAAGGGAGCTGAGAAATTAGGTTACAGACAAAGTGTAACCTAATTTCCAAAAGAAAACAACTCCGCCCCCCCCACACAACCACCACCAAAACAAAATGCCCGTGACACAAATATACGGAGTTATAGCAGGTTTCTTCCTTTTACAATTATTCCTTGAAAATAATATCTTTACGTTATGTAACACAGATTTTGTGCTCTGAAAAGCAACGTAGATTCTCTTTATATTCTAAGCAGACAAGAAAATATATTACTTTAACCAGAGATTCATCTGTTTTCTTTCTTACTTTTCTTTTATATATATATCAATATCACAACAGATTCTTTCATATTCTTTCCTCGGTGTCCAAGCAAAACCTAACAAACGCATAACATATAACAAAGATATTTTCAAACCAAATTCTACGACCTGGGATTTATTAGTACTATTTCGTTTGTATATTTTAAAAGAATTAATCGTCTCTTCTGGGAAAAATGCTGATTTTGGACTTTTGAGATAACTGTGCTTCTTTGAGTTGTTGCCTTTAGGAAATTATTCTCTTTTGATGGCTTAGAATATGAATATATACTTAATATGTTATTTTAATATGGGAAATTGATTTTATATTAATATGTAATATATCTACTCAAAAATATTGTAAATAGTACTAATTAGATTTAAAATAATAAAGTCGAAATTAATTTTAGAAATAGTATTGATGTAGTAAAACACAAAAGGCACTTTAAAAGGAATATCCAATTTCACATAAACATGGATATAGTTTCTAGAAAAAGACAACAAAGAGTAGACTCATATAGCGAGGTGAACAACACCAAAAATAATAGGAATGAACAAATATTACTCCCTTAAAACTGTCTAAATGCTTTCAAAAGAGCCTAACCATTTTATTAATTGCAAGGCAAGACCAAATAAGCCACAAGTGTGTGAAAAATGATTTAATGATCATGTTCATCAGCATAGAGTTCTAAAAACTATGCTCACTTTTTCAAAATTCTACATGAATCTTTCAAAAATTGATCTCCTTCTTCATAACCCTAGTAGGAAAATAATATTTATAAGGTCTTGAAAAAATGTGGTATCTAATACAAAGCCTAAGTTTTTCTTAGATGATTAATATTAGGTTCCTAAAATGCTTCTATAATTTAAAAATAAAAAACTCCAAGTCATACTTAGAGAGGGAGTATAATGAATTTAGAGTCTATCCTATATGATTTTCCATGCTTGAATGAATGCATAGTGGAGAAATAAGTGCTTCCCTCATGATAGACCTAAAAACTAGTAAGTATTGTAAATAAAGTTGGTATAAAAACACCTTCAAGCCGCATAACACCCTTCACACTTCTTTGGATTTTGCAAAATATCCTTTAGACCTTAAGGGAAAAAAAGGTGCACACTTAGTTCCTTGTTCTTATAGATCATCCTATGTGGGTGAGATAGAGAGGTTTCTTAAAATTAGGATAAAAGATCACTTGACAAGTCTTTATTATTTGAGACTTGATGCCTTAACTTATAGGTGTAGATAGTGGCCCGGGTTCCCAGTTAATAGACATGAAACCATGAAGCCATCAGAGTGCTCAACAAATTCTCAAACTCACTTTAGTTATCATAACTTAAATTACACAAAACTTTTAGCTTCACAACTTTTCATAAAGCCTATAAAATTCAGTCTAAGAGCTCTCATGTCTCTCCCACTTCCTCTCTCTCTCTCTCTCTCTCTCTCTCTCTCTCTCTCTCTCTCTCTCTCTCTCTCTCTCTCTCTCTCTCTCTCTCTCTCTCTCTCTCTCTCTCTCTCTCTCTCTCTCTCTCTCTCAACTCTACATTTTGGCAAAGTTTGGTCCTTCGACCTTATCTTTGTTATGCAATGACATCCTCAAATACACCAACATCTCTCAGTGAGATTACCTAAAATTAACTACTATCAATAAATATCAACCATCAACATCTAACAAAAACCTCAAATTGGACCTAACTCATCTTTTTATAGTTATTGTGGCCTAGTTATCGACACATCTAGTCAAGGGATGGGTAGTTGTTTCTAAGTAGGCTTGGTGCATAGATTTGAAGACCTTTGCTAGGGAAGCCTTGGCTTAGTCAGAACTTCATCTTTTATTTATGAGATGATTTATATTATATATTCCTCATAGATATTGATCTCCCTTTCCATTATATTACTTACATCTCTTCTAAGTGTCATCTTTTATAGTTGATTTATCATACAACCACATTTGTTTGTATCAGGGTTTGCATCTTTTTCCTTGCACCATGATTATTTTCCCTTGTAGTAGTTTCTCTTTATTATTTTTGATTCTCATTATAAATATATTCTTGGAGTCATGCACTCACTTGCCTTTTTTCCACACACAATTCATGTGTGCTTCCTAACTTGTTTCCTTGCGCTAATCGATAACTTATTCTATGTCATCGTCTGACACCCAGTTCTTATGTTTACATTATGCTCTAAAACTTATGATGCATGATTGTCAATTCAATTGGGATGCTTTTGCATCACTTAACATTCTCATTTCACTAATCACCCTATTTATATGAACAAGCCAAAAGCTATTATTAAAGAAGAAAATTATTAAATATGATAAGTGAGGGAAATGAATGAAATTAAATAATTACCAATTAATGCACTTGGTATAGATAACTCTTGACCCATAATTAATCATATAAGGAGGCAAGATAATTTAAGGTCTAGCTAAAGTTTCCTTCCTTTTCAACGAATTTTTAAAACAATATAAGTTATATTTGGTCTAGATTTTTATTTATTTTTGCTTAAGAGAGCTTGACCTTTATATCATTTATATATTTTTTTATATTATTTAAGGCTCATTGACGTTATAATTTCTTTGGAGTATTATTCATTTTATATATATATATATATATATATATATATATATATATATATATATATATATATATATATATATAATATAGGTTTAAATATTGAACCCAAAATGTTAGATTTACTTATAAATAACATAATGTATGTAAATATATCTTTCCAACTAAAACATGTTTATCTAATCTGATTCCTTTTTAAGAATTTATATATATCCTTAGAAAGTCATAACGTGCTTATTTGTGAAAATAAATAACTCATTTCTCTTTAAAATTATCTTAATATAATATACAATTAAACACATAGTAATAACAACATAGTTAATTTGTAATCTACATGTACTAGGAAGAATCAACAATCCAACTTACAAAATATCTACTTGAAAAAAACACTACTAAATTCATTTGAAATTTATTTAAAATATAATTTCTATGATAAAATTTTTAATCAATATAATTTATCTTATCTTAAAAATGAGAACCACTCTTTGTTAGGATTTATTCAAAACATAAATTTCAATACTCTATTCATTATAGGTTATAGTCCATGAAATCTTGCATTATGCAACTCTTATTCATCTACATTAACTTATCCAAATTCATTACCAATATTTTTAATAAATTCCTTAAAAAGGTGATTTATTCTTTTATAATAACCAAACTTAAATTAATTTTGAAGCATAAATATTATATTAAAATGTAAATATACTCCCTTATCTAATATTTTCCATGATATTAGTTATAACTCTTCATTGATTTTTCAATTCAAACTTGTATTTATGTTTTTTCAAAGTGTAACATCTTCTTAATTTTTTTCTCTTATTTAATCTCTTAAATTAATGAAAACAACAAAAACAAAAATAAAATAGATTCAAGATACTTTCATTATAAGCAGTTATTTTCACATAAGTGATATATTAATAACTAGTTCTCTTAATATAATAACTAACTAGATCTAGTAAAATGAATAATGTTTCCTTTTGTCTCTCTGAAAATATTTTATTTGTAAAAAAATCAATCGTAAACAATTTATAATAAGGTTTTATTAACTTGATGGGATTTTTATGAACCAATGAATTTCAACTAGCATACAAAATCTCTTACAATATATCATTATCTTATAATTATATATAAGATGAATGAGAGCCCCCTTTTATATTATTCTCTTATATTTTTTATTTATCAATAACATATATAATCTTCTATAATTCATAACTCTATAATTCCATCAAAATAGTTCTATGGAATAGCTCTAATTTATCATATAGTTATGCTTAGGAGTTGTTCTTTATAAGGAAAATAATTTTATCTAACATTTATAATAAGTATGGTCTTAAATATTGTTCCAATATAAATCTTTTACAATCACAAAAAAATCCTTCTAGGATACATCTCATTTACTATTCAATAATAGATCCCATTAGTGGAATTAAAAATAACACTTGTGCTAAAAATTGAGATGGAGGTTTCAGCAATAGGTGGTCCTCTACTGAACATATCATTTTTAAAGGGAAAAAATGGGAAAATAATAAGAGATCACATCATGGTCTAATAAATTTATAGAATATTAATTTATTCATCCAATCATTCATAATAAAGTCAAAAAATTCACTCAATTATGTATGTTCTCTTATTGAGAAGGGGTGATTATTTGCTAGTATAAAATATTATCCACTAATTTATCATTTATGATAAATATTATAAGGAATATTGATCAAATATCTCTAAGAATTATAGATAGTTATAGTATGAATGGTCTTTAAGCATGAAATTAAATTTTCAACATGTAAAAGAGTATATATATATATATATATATATATATATATATATATATATATATATATATATATATATATATATATGTATGTATGTATGTATGTATGTATGTATGTATGTATGTATGTATGTATGTATGTATGTATGTATGTATGGGATTAAAAATCACCCAAAAATTGTTAAATGTCATGAAATTTAATTTCATGAATCATGACACATTGGTAACATATTCTTAAAAGGGTTGAATAAGCCTATATTTTTTGAAAAAAAATCAAATTTATGTGTTAATTAGTTTTATTTATATTGAAAATTATTGTGTATGGTTTATAGTAGTTGGTAATAAATGACCCATCAATAGTAAGGTTGTGTGCTCATGTTTTACTATTTTGACTAGAGAACATCCTAGTTGTTTACTCATCCATTTTAGAAACTAAATATCCATATATTATAGTAAATTCAAAATCTGAAGACTTAAGGATTTGAACTCATATTTCATCTTCCCATGTTTTATACAAATGACTTTGAGGAATTATCTAATGGTAAAAACAACCAATTTTTTAAGAGTGGATATAGACTAGAAAAAAAATGGGTTGTCTAATAAAATATTATTGAAAAGATGAGGCAAAAATTGTTTTCTAAGAAATGTAACATGTCTTGAAAGAGGACCCACTAAGAATTATACGGTATCATGTTTTTTTTAGTAAAACAAATTGTTTTGGCCTAATTTATCATGCCTTTGATTTCTATTATTACTACTATTGTGTCATGTTTGAAGGAAACAAATATGTATAAATAATTACTATTCATTTAACAAATATAATGTAAGTGACAATAAAAAATATAACATTTAATAATTTAAATACCTCATGGAACAAATAATTTTTATACTTGAGAGAGAACATCCACATTAAACCAAAATTTCTCATTATTCACTATAGAATATTGTGGCATCATCCATTTTTATCATAAGAGGGTTTATGTGAATGTTCATGTACCTACATTGTCACCATGTTTGAGATCCTAATTTTAAAAAATAATATTACACATTATCTAATTTTGAGAATGCAATATATGTAGCTACAACTCATTTGTGGTTTCCTAACCCATAATTTTTTCCCTTATTCTAATTAGGTATTGGAGGTGAAATAGATAAATAAAAAAATATGACATCAATTCCAACATTATTCTAGCAAATTCAAGTAATCCAAAACATATGACTGTATGAAATGAAGAGATGAACCCAAAATAACAAGTCAACTTTGTAAATATGACATAATATAAATTTTGACATTGTTAAACATATTATTTAATAATTAATAAAGGGGCATTTTCAGTAGTTGAATCCACCCAAGAAATAATCAAGGACCAAAACTCAAGTTATTATTTTACCCTGTCTTTTATAAAACACATAGAATATGCACTTGTAATTATAGGTGTAAAACCTATCAAAGTGAAAAATGCACTCATAAAATTATAGGGTATCTCTTTCACATAACTACAACAATATACACAAATGAATAATATGCACAATAAAGTCTCTCATGATGATATTCATAAGTTTATGTCTATAAACTAGCTAGCCAAACCTATAAACATGGGAGTCCCTATTTAATATGCTTGAGAGGTTTTCACAATAACCAAGTGGTTGTTGTGATCTCTTTAAGTTTAGAATAATTTATTATTAATGTACACTCAAAAAATTTATGTGCACATAATAGTTTTTCCTATAAATACACAACAAAATCTCAACCCAAGCTTACCTCCATAAGTGAGTGTGAACAAGCTCCCTCCAACATGCTCCCTTAAGCACATAATGAGTGAGGAAAGAGGAAGCAAAGAGAGTGATGTCTCTTAGAAATTAAAACTAAGACACATAATTGATTTGTAGAATGTATTATATTTTTCATTGCATACTGTTAGGTTGTGGAGCGAAAAGCCTCAACTTGTTGCAGACAAAGAAAAGGAGGTTGTTGAAGACCAAAAATCACCGGCGTCGGCAGCATGATTGATGTCGGTCATGATGTACAGAAGGCAACCGGCATCAGCAAGAACTCAGTCGACGTCGACAGAACCAGGCAAGCAGGGACCGGCATTGGTCTCCTGTGTGTTCCATAACTGTTCATTGCATGAACAGTTAGTTTAGTGAATGGAGTGTTTTCATGTAAAGGCTATTTCAAGTCTTGAGATGCATGGATAATTATAGTAAACTAAGAGTCTAAGTTATTGTTTAAGTCTGGGATCTATTTATAGACCCATTGGCATGTATTGTAAAGTGTGCTAGTGAAGAGAACAAAGTGTGTGTTTCTCCTAGTTCCATTATGAGCTAGAAAGGAAGGCAAGGAAGATCCTTCCATTGTGAGTATGGTCTATTGAATTGTAGGTTGTAGGTTCATGGGAGATCAACTTGAAGTACTATAGAGTGCTTGGTGTACTGGAAGGGTTATTACTGACTGGTTGGAGAGGTGAACACCAATTCTGTGTGTGAGTTGGGTGTTGGGACCATTTTTGGTAGGAGAGTGTTTTGAAGAAGAATTACTATACACTTGGGGTGTGGGAAGCCTCTGTAAGGTGGAAGAGTGTGGCGGCTCTTTATTGTATTCTTTTTTGTACAAATGTTAATACAAGATAGTGTACTGTCTCTCATATTCTATGTTATTGGTGAATTCTAGTTACTTGTGTTTCTGGTTATTTTCGCATGTTTAATTGCTTAAATTTGGTAATCATATTGTGCTCTTTCTGAGGAGAAAGATCCTAACAAGTGGGATCAGAACAACTGTGTTTGTTCTTGGATTCCTTGACAACTAGTATCAGAGCTTTTGGTTGGGATACTAACAGGTTAGATTAGATCTGGTTAGTGTGTGTTTGATCATAGGTTACTCACAGGGGTTTCTATTTGAGTGGGAGTAGAGCAATGGCAGAAGACAGTAGACTATGAATGGAGAAGTTTAATGGCAGGAGGTCCAAGTCTAGGTATGGCAGAATAACCTGCTAGAGATATGGAAAGAAAGAGCAGGAAAAGAAAGATTGTTGGTTGGTAGCAGATCAGCATGAAGGACATGAAGAAGATGCAGATGTTGTAGATTTCATTGCACAAGGTGCTCTGGTATGTTCTTTAGATAAAGTAGAATCTTAGGTTTTATATTCTGGTGCCTCTTTTCATGCATCCCCAATTAGGGAATTTTTTCATGAGTATGTTCAGGGAGACTTTGGAGAAATTTGTGTAGGGGATGGTAAGCCTTGTTAGATGGTTGGCAAAGGGAAAGTGAAGCTAAAATTGCAAACAAGTAACACTTGGGTGTTGAAGGAGGTCATGCATGTCCCAGTTCTAGAGTGGAATTTGATTTATATAAGAAGTTTGGGTGATGAGGGTTGCACAGTAACTCTCACAGCAGACTCTTGGAAGGTTACCAAGGGTGCACTTGTTGTAGTAAGAGGTAAGAAAGTAGGTACGCTTTATCTATCTACTTGTATTACTGATTCTCTTTCTGGGTTATCTACTTTAGCTGTAGATTTGGAGATGTGGCTTAATAGGCTTGGTCACATAAATAAGAAGGAGATGCATGTTCTTGAGTCAAAGGGTATGCTTTTGGATTTGAAGAGCATAGATCAAGGTTTCTATATGCAGAAGAAGAAGGTGACGTTTCTTGAGGAATCCGATGTTAGTGACAAGAACAAAAAAGCCTTGGTTTTCAAGGAGAAGGTGACAGACAGAGTTCAGCATGAGGGGTAGAAGAATTTTGAGCAGAGCAAGGGTGATTTGGATAAGGGTTTGATCCAAAAAGAGCTCACGGGAAAAGGTCAGTTCTCACAAGCAAAACACAGAGACCGACGTCGGCTAGAAAACTGGCATCAGTGTCCAGACAGGGACCAACATCAGCTATGTGCAGCCCAATGTTAGTGACTCAGGGTAGATAAACACCAGCGTCAGTAAGGGGGAACCGACGTCGGTGATGAGGTAGTCGCAGGGAACCAACATCAGTCAGGTGCAGACTGGAATGTGATCGGCATCAATCACTGAGATGAATTTTTGGTGGATAGCAAGCTGTCAAGAAGTCTCAAGTGCCCATATGGAGGACTTAAAGGGTATGTAAGCCTCAAATTCATCATTTCCCTTCTTTACACTACTTGTAGCTCACTTATGGTAAAGAACCAGGAAGTTGTTAAAGAAGCAGAGCAGGTAGATCCAGGAAATAGTGGGAGCTTGGCATGGATGGAGGATGTGATTCCTTGGAGGAGAACCAAATGAGAGTTTTTGGTGGAGTTGCCAGCTGGAAGGAAGCACTGAGAGACCAATGGATGTTCATGATGAAGAAGATCAGAAATGGATACGTGAGACAAAAGGCCAGGGTATATGGTCTTGTATAAGCTGCAGGGCAATGGAGGTTTGATCATTGTGTTTCTCTTTACCAAGTTGGATAATATTAGCTACATTATCTTATTACTGTATGATGTGCTTGTTGCAGGGTTACATATACAGGTAGTTTTTGAACTAAAGGTAAATCTAGTTTAGAGGTATGTCATGAAGAATCTGGGAGCAGCAAGATTCTTTGGCATGAGTGTGTTCTAAGGACATGGAAGGTCACAGGTTGACTTTGTTTCAAGATGATTGTGTGATACTGGTTAGCATGCCAATGGTTGGACAGTTCACAGAACAGTGTCTTGATTCACATAATGAGGTTAAGTGCATGGTATGTACTAGACCTAAGTTTTCCCAAGCAGTGGGAGTTGTCAGAAAGTTAGGAGCCAATCTAGGAAAGAAGCATTGGAGGGTAGTTCAGTGGATTCTTAGAGGGACCAGCAGCAGGTGCACATGCTATGCAGGTTCAAGTTATTTTCTACATGGTTTGTAGATGTGGATGTGGCAGGTGATTTGGATGACAGAAAGAAAAGGAGGTTACTGAAGACCCAGAAAAACCAGCATCAGCAACATGACCGACGTTGGTCATGATCAGTGCAGAAGGAAACTAGCATTGGTAGGAAGTTGGCTGATGTCGGCAGCACCAGGCAAGCAGGGACCGGCATCGGTCGCCTGTGTGTTCCATAACTGTTCGTTGCACGAACAGTTAGTTTAGTGAACGGAGTGTTTGCATGTAAAGGCTATTTTGAGGCTTGAACTACGTGGATAATTATAGTAAACTAAGAGTCTAAGTTATTGTTTGAGTCTGGGATCTATTTATAGACCCATTGGCATGTATTGTAAAGTGTGTTAGTGAAGAGAACAAAGTGTGTGTTTCTCCTAGTTCCATTATGAGCTAGAAAGGAAGGCAAGGAAGATCCTTCCATTGTGAGTATGGTCTATTGAATTACAGGTTGCAGGTTCATGGGAGATCAACTTGAAGTACTATAGAGTGCTTGGTGTACTGGCAGGGTTATTACTGACTAGTTGGAGAGGTGAACACCAATTCTGTGTGTGAGTTGGGTGTTGGGACTGTTTTTGGTAGGAGAGTGTTTTGAAGAAGAATTACTATACACTTGGGGTGTGGGAAGCCTCTGTAAGGTGGAAGAGTGTGGCGGCCCTTATTGTATTCTTTTTTGCACAAGTATTAATATACAAGAGTGTATATTGTCTCTCATATTCTATGCTATTGGTGAATTCTAGTTACTTGTGTTTCTGGTATATTTCCACATGTTTAATTGCTTAAGTTTGGTAATCATATTGTGCTCTTTCTGAGGAGCAAGATCCTAACAAGTGGGATCAGAATAGTTGTGTTTGTTCTTGGATTCCTCGACACATACATGTGAGCTTGGAGAAGATAGATCCTACTTACACTTTCGATTGGGGATACATTAGGTATTCAGGTTCATGAGAAATATAGATGAAATAAACCTAGCCAAGGGATTTATTACCATAATAATATCACTAGGGAAGGTTATAAACCTCTAGTCAAGAAAAACTATGCAATAACCCTAAATAGTCATATGTTGTCATAGTCACTAAACTAATAGCAAGTAAATCAAAATCTAACCTAGTGCTCACCAAAGCTTGTGGCATAAAGGGGGGGTTAGTAAACATAAAATTAAACATGAATAATAGAATCCTAATTAAGCTATGTATATGCAAAACCCTAATTCATGGAGAGATAAATATTATTCAAAAGCCATTATTTATGCTACTTTTATCTACTAAAGAGAGGAACAAAGTTAGAGATATTTACTTGAAAGATGAATCCATCAAGACTCAATCTCTCCCTTGGCCAAAGGTGCTTTGAAAGATGTTTTTGTGATTTTTAAGGATAACTAAGAAAGGATAAAGTATCGAAGACTTCTCCACAAGACTATATTCTTCTCCAACTAGAAACCCTAAGCTAAGACTCCTCAAGTAGAATGGTGGAAGAGCAAATTGTAAAGAAGTATGAATGAATAATAAATCCTATGTACTCTTTAATAATGGTGAAATGCATGTGTTTATATATGTGTATCTAACCCTAAACCCTTTCAAAAAAAAATGGTAGACAAGGTCAACTTGGTTGACCTAGTATTGTAATTGACAAAAACTAACTAGGTCATGGATTGCCTAATAAGTTTTATCAATAATAATATAAGGTCGATGTGGTTGACATAGTCATGTAAACTACCAAAACAGTTTTAGGTTAGGGAAAGGGATCATAAAGGTGGTAAATAATTAGAGGAGTGTGTAAAATAGGAGGAAAAAAGTGTGATTCCTTATCATAATAATGAAGGACATGTAGGAGAACATGTTAACATAGATTGTTGTGTAAGTTTTATCTATCAAAAGAAGAAAAATCTAAAGCTAAAAATAAGGATAAAAAAACTCATAACCATTGAAAAACAAATTCTAGATAAGGAATGATAAGATGGTGATTTTATGAGGAAGACTAGGTCCTATCCATGGTCTTACTCTACAACTCATAAAATAAAAACCCATAAGGGTGACAAAAAGTATTGGAAAAATAAATGGGATAAGAAAAAGATGGTTTTTGTGAGGAAGGCCAGGGCCTATCCAAGGTCTTACACTGTAACTCATAAATTAAAAACCCAAGTTGTACCAAAAAACATATAACAAGTATAAACACAAAGAGGATAAAGTACATCATGAGGAATAATAGGTCCTATCCATGGTTTTTTACAATGCAAATCATGAGAAAAAGGGAAATGAAAAGACCAAAAGGAAGGACTAAGGTTTGTGAAAAGAGATAGCTACTACAGAGAGTGCGACACATGCAAGTATCCTAAAAAAAGTGTTAGATATATAGCATATAGAAAGCATGAAATGAAAGGAATGATTAGGAAAATACTTCTTGAGGAATTACGCATTGGTGGGTTCTTTTAAAATATGACCTTCATTGGTTGGAAGGGGATAAGTACTTGGACCAAGAATATATTTAACTAAAGACCCCACCATTTTTGGGCATATTTACCTCTTTTGTCATGAGTTTAGTCTAATTTAAGGATAGGATCACCAATATTAAATGTCCAAACTTTAACTCCTTTGATGTGTTGTTTAAAAATGTAGGCCTTGTATTGGTGATTATGTTTCAAAGCAGAAAGATGATGTTCATCAAGGAGATTGAGAGCATGAAGGTGAGCTTCATGTAATTATTCATCAGGTATGATACCATGAAGAGATATATAGAAAGAGGGAAGCTCAACTTCTAATGGAAGGACTGATTCAAAACCATAGACTAGAGAGAATGGCATTGCCCCAATGACAGTAAATATGCTAGTGGAATAGGCCCAAAGAGTAGGATAAACATGAATATGCCAATCAATGTGAGTTTCACGAATTGTCTTTTGGATAATTTTATGAAGAATTTTTTTGGTGGCCTATTCTTGGCCATTACATTATGGATGATAGGGTGTGGAGAATTTGTGATTGATTTTAAATTTAACATAGAGTTGTTTCAGATCTTTATTTTTGAAATTGCCACCATTATCTTAGATGATAATATGAGGGACACCAAGGCAGAAAATGATTTGATTAAGAATTAATTTGGATATGGTGGTATTGATTCCATTAATGAGGGGCATAGACTCAACCCATTTGGTAAAATATTTTGTGGTTGTGACTATAAAAACATTCCCATCTTGAGATCGAGGTAATTTGCTTATGAGATCTAATCTCCACATGGAGAATGACCAAGTAGATTTTATAGTTTGAATCTTGGCTGGAGGTGAATGAATTAAATCATTACGAAACTATAAATAAGTACACATTTTATAAAATTTGATGGCATCCTTTTCAAGAGTGGGCCAAAAGTATCTTATATGTAAGCATTTATGGATTATAACATGTATGCTATAGTGGCCACTGCAAATGCCCCCATGTGCTTATTCAAGAAGAGGAGGAAACTGTTAGGTTGTGGAGCTAAAAGCTTCACTGATGCAGACACGGAGAAGGCCATTCGAGGGGTTGCTGAAGGTTGCTGAGCGTTAGAGCAATCGGCATTGGTCTGATCAGCCGACGTTGGTCATAGGTCGGCCGGCGTCGGTCCCCTCCAGGCAGACAGGGACCAACGTCGATCACCTGTGTGGTTCGACTACGAGCTTATTACGGGCCAGTTAGCTAACGAACCAAGTGTTTGCATGATTAGATCTATTTTTAGACTGAGAGCTGCGGATCTAATTATTGTAATTAGATATCTAATCATTGTTTGGATGAGATCTATATAATAGACTCATGGTTGTATTGGTAAAGTTGTTCTAGTTTGAGTTGAGCAAAGTTTGTTCCTTCTGTGTGTGAGGTGAGCAAGGGTGTTCCTCCTAGTTCCACAGCTAGTACCAAGGTGGGTGCTGGTTTTAGAGAGTCAGCAGGATTCTTCAGGTGTGTAGGATCTTGGTCACAGGTGCATGGCCTATATAGGAGATCTACATGGTAAGTAAGATCATTGATCTATAGGTGTATGTGTATGCAAGGTCAAGGTTCACAGGTGTGCAGAATCGGGTTGATTTGCAGGTGTGCAAGACTAGATAAGATAGAAACACAACAGGGAGCAGTATCAGGCAGGATCTACTTGGAGTACAGGTGTGTACTTGGATAGAGCAAAGAGGAAGGCAAGGGAGTTCCTTCCATAAGTATGGTCTATTGAATTGCAGGTTGTTGCAGGTTCATGGGAGATCTACTTGAAGTACCTTAAGTACTTGTGGAGTACATGGAGTACTTGTGGAGTGCATGGAGCACTTGAGGTGTGCATGGAGCACAGGATGTGAACACCAACTCTGTATTTGAGTTGGGTGTTGGGACCTGAGAGGGAGAGCTTTGAGGAGAGAATTACTGTTCACTTGAGGTGTGGCGAGCCTCTGAAGAGGTGGTGGAGAAGAAGTGGCATCTTCTTTATTGTATTCTTTTCTATAAAGTATTAATACAAGTTGTGTATTGTCTCTCATATCATGTGTTATTCTGAATTCTA
Source organism: Torreya grandis (assembly GCA_037957365.1). Taxonomy (NCBI): domain Eukaryota; kingdom Viridiplantae; phylum Streptophyta; class Pinopsida; order Cupressales; family Taxaceae; genus Torreya; species Torreya grandis. Next base: position 1,122,545 of record JARHVA010001138.1, read on the forward strand.
GTTACTTGGTGAATCTGGTTAATTTCTGCATATTAAGTTGCTTGGTTTGGTAATCATATTGTGCCCTTTTGGTGGAGCAAGATCCTAACAAGTGGTATCAGAGTTTTTGGTTGGGATACTAATAGATTGGTTTAGATCTGGGTAGTGTGTTTTGATTACAGGTCACTCTCAGGGGTTTCTAATTGAGTGGGAGTAGAGCAATGGCAGATGAAAGTAAGCTAAGAATGGAGGATTTGAAAAGCACAGATGGTTACTTACGGTCCTATGGAAAGAAAGAGCAGGTAAAAGATTATTGTTGGTTGGTAGCAGATTAGCATGAAGGAACTGAAGATGCAGATGTTGCAGGTGTTGTTGCACAGGATGCTCTGGGAGGTTTCTTGGATAAAGTTGAATCTTGGATAAAAGATTCAGTTGCCTCTTTCCATGCAGCCCCAAGTAGAGGAGCTAGTGAGCCTTGCCAAAGAATTGGCAAAGGGGAAGTGAAGCTAAAATTACAGGCGGCCAACACACAGGTGTTGATGAAGGTCATGTAGGTCCCAGGTTTGGAGATATGGCTAATTTCTTCAGAAAGGTTGGGTGATGAGAGATGCACAAGAACTCTCACAGCGGATGCACTTGAATTCGCTGGTGGTAAGAAAACAGGTACTCTTTATCTACTTGTTTATATTATTGATTCTTCTTTTGTTGTGGAGACGTGGCTTCGTAGGCTTGGTCACATGAGCAAGAAGGAGATGCATGTTCTTAAGCGGAAGACAGATATATTTGACAGGCTTAAGAACTGGAAAGCCTTGGTGTACTTGGAGGAGATGGCAGATAGAACCCAGTGAATGGTGTTGGATACTTCTGAGTAGGGCAGTTTGGACATGGGATTTGATTCAAAGGAGCTCGCAGGTAAAAAGTCATCACTCACAGGTGAACACAGGTATCGGCATCAGTCAGGAGGAATCGGCGTCGAACAGACAGGTGCCGATGTCGGTCATGTGCAGACCAAAGCTGGTGATGTCGGGCAGGGTAAGACCGACGTCGGTCATGAGAACCGATGTCGGCAGTAGGTAAGACCGATGTCGGTCAGAGGACCGACGTCGGCAGCAGGGACACCGCAGGGTCGGTAGTCAGGGACAGATGCATGGAAACTGACATCGGTCAGATGTAGACTGTGGAGTGATTGAGGTTGATCACTGTAACAGATTTTGGGTGGACAGCACACTGTCAAGGAGTCTCAAACACCCATGTGGAGGACTAAAGACGTAAGTAGGCCCTCAAATTTGTTGTTCCTCTTCTTTATACTTGTTGCTGATTTTAGAGCAGGAAGGATCCAAGAAACAGGTGTGAGCTTGGCATGGATGAGGATGTGATTCCTTGGAGGAGAACCAAACAGGTGTTTTTGGTAGGGTTGCCAGCAGGAAGAAAGCACAGAGATGAATGGATTCCTTAGTTGAATAATAGAGAGAATGGATACGTGAGATGGAAGACCAGGTATATAGTCTTGAGGAGCTGCAGGACAGTGGTACAGGTTTTGACAGGTGGAGGATGAAGCATGGCTGCAGTCAATGTCAGGGTAACTACTGTGGTTTGTCTTACCAGGTGGATGATGAGTCACGACATCATTCTATTGATGTATGTGGATGGTATGTTTTGCTTGCAGGATTGTACATACAGGGTTTTGCTGAGCTAAGGGTAAGATTAGTTTAGTGGCATGTCATGAGGAGTTTGGAGCAACGAAATTATTTGACATGGGAGACATGGAGATCACAGGTTGATTTTGTCTCCAGTGGGAGCTGATGTGAATTAGGTGTTGGCGAGGTTCAGGATGCAGAGCCGGAGCACACTAAAGGCTGGACAGGTATAGTGTCCGAAATCACATGAGGTTTGGTATAAACCTGAGTATTCCCATGCAGTGGGAGCTGTCAGAGAGTTAGGAGCCAATTCGGGGAAGTGAGTTCTCAGGTATTTGAGAGGGACCAGCAGCGGGTATACATGCAGGGTCAGGACTTCACTACATGTGTTTGTAGGTTCGGATGTGGCAGGGTACTTGGATGACAGGAGGTACACCACGGGATGTGTGGTGGGTTGTCTTCAGGATTGAGCTTGAAGAGGGATACAAATTAAGAAATAGATTAGATGGGGTACAGGTACAAGTATAGTGCAGCTATTTATCTCCAAGTGGGAGATTGTTAGGTTGTGGAGCTAAAAGCTTCACTGATGCAGACATGGAGAAGGCCATTGGAGGGGTTGCTGAAGGTTGCTGAGCATCAGAGCAACTGGCGTCGGTCTGATCAGCCGACGTCGGTAGGATAGTGAAGAGAAGCAACCAATGTCGGTCATAGGTCTGCCGGCGTCGGTCACCTGTGTGGTTCGACTACGAGCTTATTACAGGCAGTTAGCTAGCGAACCAAGTGTTTGCATGATTAGATCTATTTTTAGACTGAGAGCTGCAGATCTAATTATTGTAATTAGATATCTAATCATTGTTTGGATGAGATCTATATAATAGACTCATGGTTATATTGGAAAAGTTGTTCTAGTTTGAGTTGAGCAAAATTTGTTCCTTCTGTGTGTGAGGTGAGCAAGGGTGTTCCTCCTAGTTCCACAGCAGTACCAAGGTGGGTGCTGGTTTTGGAGAGTCAGCAGGATTCTTCAGGTGTGTAGGATCTTGGTCACAGGTGCATGGCCTATATAGGAGATCTACATGGTAAGTAAGATCATTGATCTACAGGTGTATGTGTATGCAAGGTCAAGGTTCACAGGTGTGCAGAACCAGGTTGATTTGCAGGTGTGCAAGATCAGATAAGATAGCAACACAATAGGGAGCAGTATCAGGCAGGATCTACTTGGAGTACAGGTGTGTACTCGGATAGAGCAAAGAGGAAGGCAAGGAAGTTCCTTCCATAAGTATGGTCTGTTGAATTGCAGGTTGTTGCAGGTTCATGGGAGATCTACTTGAAGTACCTTGAGTACTTGTGGAGTATGTGGAGTACTTGTGGAGTGCGTGGAGCACTTGAGGTGTGCGTGGAGCATAGGAGGTGAACACCAACTCTGTATTTGAGTTGGGTGTTGGGACCTGAGAGGGAGAGCTTTGAGGAGAGAATTACTGTTCACTTGAGGTGTGGTGAGCCTCTGAAGAGGTGGTGGAGAAGAAGTGGCATCTTCTTTATTGTATTCTTTTCAGTAAAGTATTAATACAAGTTGTGTATTGTCTCTCATATCATGTGTTATTCTGAATTCTAGTTACTTGGTGAATCTGGTTAATTTCTGCATATTAAGTTGCTTGGTTTGGTAATCATATTGTGCCCTTTTGGTGGAGCAAGATCCTGACATAAACTTAACTTACATAACACAATGGAGTAGGGTACCTTTAGGATTGTGATAATATAAGATGCTATGTTGAAATACATACTTAAAATCTTTTTTGAAAATGCAAGTATTTCTATGGGAATCTAGATTAGGAGGATAAGTTTGGTGTTCCATAAATTGAATGATGTCTTTGTACCATGGTCTTTATCAAATGGTGATGGCCTCAATGTGGCAGATAATCAAATATTTTGGTTGAATAGAAGATGGATGTTTTATTATTTGTATAAGAAAAGTGGGATTGATAATAACCTGGTGTGGATGAAAAAGAGATGCTGAAGAAGGAAGGGAATCATAAATATAAATTTTATCTCGAGGGATAGGTTTGATGGTGAAATAAATAAAATCTTTGGTGATAGTAGTTTTAATTTGATGATAAAAAAAAGAGATTATTAGTTTTGCATTGTTAATTACCATTTACTTAGTGTAAAATGAGCCAGGATTCACCTAAATCATGCAGGTACTGGATATCTAAATCAAGGGAAGCTCTCATGCCTAAGATTAAAGCTTCATACTCGACCATGTTTTTAGTGAGGTAGAATGTTAAGCAAAAGGATAAATGGGTGATTTTTTTGAGAGGTCTCATAATAATATAGCATGTCCCATCTCCTTGAATGCACTTAGCACCATCAAAGAAAAGGGTCCAAGTATCCTCGTGTAAATCAACATTAATTTCTAAAAGTTCTTCGATAACTACTTTTGGTTTAGTAGTATCAGGGAGGATAGCAGATTTATCGAGATGATTTATTTCAAGATCAATAGTGAAGTTATGGAAGTAATATTTAAGATATATGGATTAGATGATACCTTCAATATAGAGAATATTATCATCTAGAAGACTATCTTGAAGGTGGTCGATAGTAACATTTTTAATAATCAATGAGGCCTTAGCTAATGTAGTAGATGACATATTCTATTACAGTATCATCTTGTTGGTCAGGCATTACCCTAATGGATATGGTTGTGGAATAAGTGTAAAAGATCAAAGATCAATCATTTAAATGGGGATGAAGAATAGGTGGGTGAAGCAATGATTCTTTCATATTATCAAATGTTTTTTGATAGGTATCTATCCATTTTAGAGAATTACCTTTCTTAAGAAGATAAATAATGGAGTGGATACAGTAAGTCATTTTAGAGATGAATTGTCTAATTTCCCAATTCTACCAAGATAAGTGTGAATATACAAAATGGAGTTAGGGATGGTCATGTTGATGATATCATAAAATTTGGTAGGGTCAACATCGATGTCATGAATATAAACTAAGAATCCTAATAGTTTTCTAGATGTGACACTGAAGACACATTTGTAAGGATTTAATCTAACTTTGTATTTAAGAAGGTGGTCAAAATGATTGAAAAATTATAAATATGACTTGCAAAATTTATACTTAGTAATGAGGTCATACACATCTATTTCTATAATTTTTTGAATAAAATCATGAAAGATATGAGTCATTGCTCATTGATAAATAGATCTAGAATTTTTGAGTCTAAAGGGAATTTAACATAGAATAGGTGCCCCATTTCATGGTGAAATTTGTCTTATGTTGGTCTTCATAGGCAATGTGAATTTGGTTATAGCCCAAGAAACCATCCATAAGAGACAACATTTCATAACCAACTTTCAAATCGATAATGGTATCTATTAAAGGTAAATAGTAATTATCCTTGGGGAAAGCAAGATTAATATTATAGAATTTAGTGTAGATGTGAATGACCATGGTGAGCTTTCTTCGAATAGGGAGTATGTTAGAAACCCATTTGGATTAGTGCATATGTTTGATAAACATAACATCAATAAGTTTGATAATTTCTTTATGTCATAAGGTTAAAACTTCAGGTGGAAATTTACATTGATTTTGGTGCACATATTTGGCATTGGGATAAGTGATGATATTTTGCACCATAATGCTAGGGTCAATACTAGGTATGTCCTCATAGGACCAAGCAAAGATCTCATAATACTTATCAAAAAATAAGCTAAAGTTATTATGTTTAGTGGGTGTGAGTTCACAATAAACTGTAATAGGTCAAGGGCAAGATGGAGTACCATATTCAATGTGAGTAGTTTCTTTAATAAACGTAGCATTGCCTTCTTATAATTGGAATGGTGCACTTGGTAAAGAAGAAATTGGATTAGCTTTAGGGTCAATACTAGTGACAAATTTGTTGAAATAAGGGGATTTTTTTTTTTAATTCCCATTTTTTATGTTAATGTTGACCAAATTTTGGCCTTTCAAGCCAAAATTGGACACCCCTTTTTACAAAAAAATGTCTGAGTCTATACCTTCTTCCAAGTCTAGTATGTAGGTTCCATTTGAAAGAAGTGTTCTTATATAAATCTAAAGACTTTTACATATAAAAAAAACCCAAGTGTTTTCCTTTTGAAAGCTTTGTTCTTTATTCTTTTGGACAAGTCCTTTGTAATGAATCCTTTTGGAAAGTTTTTTTTGGTTTTTTTCCAAGTGTTATTTCCCAAACTTTTCATTTGGTAGAATTCTTTCACGAAAATTATCCGAGGGAAATTTTCAAAGATGAAGTCTAATTCCTTCAATAAAATTGTCCATACAACTTTTATAAAGGGTATGTTGCAACTTTCTTGAAGGGTACTTTCTCAAAAGAAATGGCCCAAACAAGTCTTATGAAGGGTATGTTTCCTTTCAAAAGAGGAACTTTGACTCAGTTCAAGGTTCCCAAAGGGTATTTTTCCTTTTGAAAAAGGTCATTTGAAAAAAATCTGAAAGGTCCATTTTAGAGTTCCAAAGGTCCACTTCAAAAAATCCATAGGGTAATTTTATTTTTCTAAAGGGATACTTTCAATTCTTTGAAGGAATTTTTCAAGATAAAAGATCACTTGTGAATTTTTTGAAGGAATTATTTTGAACATTTTGTCTGAAACAACTTTCCCAAAGGGCATATTTCTCATAAGAAATGGTCCACTTCAACTTTCCTAAAGGGTATGTGACAACTCTTTCGAAAGGCATTTCAACTTCTCCAAAAGGATGTTTTAAAAAGTTTGAAAGATTGTTTTGTGGAAAGGTGGACCACTTCAAAAAATTTGAAGGATATCATTTCCTTTTAGAAGATCATTTCAAACAGCTGAAAGACACTTTCAAATCTTCTGAAATGTAACTTGCAAGAAGCTAAAGGATATGTTTCCTTTCAAAATGGGACTCTTTCACTTTTTTCAAGGGTCATTTCAAATAATCAAAAAGGGCCAAACAGAAAGTTTGAAGGAATTCTTTTAGAGAAATTGTCTGAAGAATTATTTTAGAAATTTTGAAAAGGTGCCAAAGTCCATTTCCTTTAGACATTTTATCCAAAGAAATTTTTTAAGGCATGAAGGACCAAGCTAAAATCCAAAATAAAATAAAAAAAGAGACAAAATACCTGAACAAATTCTTTGAAGAAAGTGCCAAGACAAGAAGTTTGAAGAAATAAAAGTTCAAAGAAAATGCCCAAAGGAGTGATGGCCCACAAAACATCAATTTAGACTGCAAAAACTAACCATTGGAGTTTAAAATAAAGGCTCAATTGGAACCAAAAGGAAAAGATAAAGGTGACAAATGGCAAGATCTTGAGCATCTAGTGCATAGCAAGCATAAATAGTTAGGTCAATGGTTCAAGTTATTGCACTATTACATAGCTTAATGAGATAGTAAAGAACAACTAGCATTGAAATAGAATTCTAATAGATGGACTCATCTATATCAAAATGCACTTTGGAATATCTTGATTCTATTTATTTAACCATGTGAAAATCATCTTATATAATGTAATATAACTATTTCTTTTCTCAGGTTGACACATGTCCAAGTGACCCTTGAACTTCCCTCACTTGACCTCTCTCTCAAAGGCTATAGATATGCATTCTCTTGGCTCATTTTTTATCCTCCACTGGTTATGGTGAAACTCTGGCTAGATTTGTACTTGTAAAAATCTTGAAGAGATAATACAAGTTTTTGCCACTCACATGTTGTAATATTATGTATCGGTTCAAATTGTGTTGTTCTTGTTTAGTGAGATTTTATCTTTCCTAACTTGTTATCCTCAATTACCTACCAAATGGATAGAAAGAGTATTGTTACAAGTCCTTTTTAGTAATCTTTCTTAAGTTTATAGACATTTTAAAAGTGTTTTAAGACTATATTCCTTCTTGGAATTATTTATTTCTCTCTTGGATGTTGAATGCCTTTTTCAATCTAACATGTGAAACACTAATGTGAAAATGCACAAAGAGTTATGGATTTTGTATGAAACAAGATTTGTTAGTCTTTAAATAGTGTATTTTTAGTCAAATTAGAAGGACATTATTCATTGGTGCATCATCTTTTTGTTTTCTTACTTGTTTTACTTACCCTTTCCATATACAGTTGATAGATTCAAGAGAGATTTAAAGGTGCATCAAGGGGAGGTAGCCCTTAATCTAGAGATTCATCTCAATGAAATTGTCACCCACAATAAGAGAGATGTTTCCATTTTTTTGCTTTGATGAGGACAATTTAGCATCTCTTCAAGGGTGTAAATGTCAACAATTTTTGGCACACCTGGTGGGACCTCTAAGTCCTAGAATATTGTTCAAGATTGGTGTTGGTCTTGACATGGTTACAAATAAAGAACCATCTATATTCAGTACCTAGTGAATCTATTATATAATTCAAGTCTTTGGTTGATAATCAGTCCTTCTTTCCATGTCAAAGGTAACCAATAGGTCTACTGCTAAAGGTGTACCCTTTGAGTTTGTGGAATTACCTCCATATTCCACCAAAAGATTCAGGTTTGTCAATACTCATCCTTAAAAATGAGGTTTTATGTTTAAAGCTTCTAAGTTTGTGATACATTCCATTTCTAACATCCATAGTTTTCATTCCAAAATGGCTAGAAGACAACCTTTTGTGCCTTTTTTTTTTTTTTTGGGGGGGGGGGGGGGGGGGGGGGGGGGGGGGGCGGGAGGGGGGGGCATTTCCCTTGCACCAAAAGCCACTTATGATCAAATTCTAGGAGCTACTCTCAAAAGTGTCCCATATTTTAGTGAGGATGGTCCTATTACTACCATTAATCACATTTGGAATATAGAAAACTTTTTTAATATTCATAATATTACCCAAGGAAATGTACCTATTAGGTTATTGGCCTTGTCTTTCAAAGGAAAATTTTTATAATGGTATAGGACCCTACCTATAAATTCTATTGGATCATGGGATGAGTTGGGGACCCTGCTAATTGATAGGTTTGGGGAAAAGAGTGATCACAAATCTCTAAATGATAAATTAACCACAATAAAGAGGGCACCACATGAATTCATGAAAGATTTTAATACTAGGTTCCAAAAAACTTGGGACAAAATCCCAATTCTTATGAGGCCGTCATTCATGACCTCGAGTGGGCAAGGAAAATAGGTGTCAAATAATTTCAAGAGTTTGGTGATAGTGAGCTCATTGTTAATCAAGTTAGAGGGTAGAATTTGACTAATAACTCCTTACTCAAGTCCTATAAGCATATATTTTGGGACCTTGTAGAATAATTCATGGCATTTAATATCACTTCTATTCTAAGGGAAGATAATAATCATGCTGATAGATTGGCATCTATTGGTGCTCAATTTGTTGTTCCAAAATATATAAGATAAAACAAGAATAAACCTCATCTAAAGGTGATTATGAGACCTTATATACTAGATAATGTCACCAATTGGTATATTTTTTAGAGTAATGAATAGATATCCCTCTTCCTACATGAAGATGTTGAGTTCTCTACAAAGAATTAGTCTAAGCTTCAATAGCAATATAGAGGGCAGATTGTCTAGCTAAAATCCAACAAGCTTCCTAAAGTCCTAGTAACTTTTGAAAGCATATTCAATTAGGATGACCAGATCTAAAATGAGAAGGTAAGTATGTCCACAAGGAAAGAGAACTATGAAAGGGTAGAGATTTTTGAAGATAAATTACTTGTACTTGTTAATGTATGCACTAGTTAAGTGAGGCATGTTTTCATTAACTATGCAAAGAATTTAGTGATACTTTTGCATGGGAGTATAGTGATTTGAAGGGTTTTGATCCAATCATGGCTCAACATACCATAGAGTTATATGAAAATGCCAAACCCATCAAGAAAAAATAAAGGCCAATCAATCCCAAGATTGAACCACTCATGAAGAAAGAACTCACTAGGTTGATTGAATCCAGAATCATTTTTAGTATGAATAATTCTTCTTGGTTGGCCAATTTAGTCCATATTAGGAAGAAAAATGGAGAGATCAAGTTGTGTGTAGATTTTAGGGACTTGAATAGAGTGTCTTTGAAGGATCGTTACCCACTCCCTTCTATGGATCAAATTCTGTAAATGGTGGTAGGTAGTGAGAGGTTTTTTTCTCTTAGATGGTTATTCTAAGTATAATCAAATTTTGGTGAAAGAAAGTGACCGATAAAAGATGGCCTTCACCACCAAATGGGGAACATATGCCTATAGGAAGATGCCATTTGGATTTTCAAATGCTAGATCTACTTTCCAATGTGCAATGGATATGGCTTTCCAAGGACTAATCAATAACATTGTATTGGTTTATCTTGATGATGTGACAATTTTATCCAAAGATGCAAATGATCATTTGAAGCACCTGAGGTAGATTTTTGAGAGGTGTAGAGAGTTTGGTATCTCTCTAACCCAAAAAAGTGTGTGTTTGATGTTCATGAAGGCAAAATCTTAGGCCATAATATTTCTAAGAAAGGTCTATCCATTGATCTGAAAAGGGTAAGTGCCATCTTGGCATTGTCTTTACCTAAACATAAGAAGGGTTTACAAAGCTTCTTTGGTAAGATAAATTTCATTAGGAGGTTCTTTCCTAAATTTGCTAACATGTTCAAGACCTTGACATCAATGCTAAGGAAGGATGAGATATTCACTTGAAAAGGAAGAAGAAAAGAATGTTTTGAAGAGATCAAGTAAGACATTACCCATGCCCCTACTCTTGCAAGTCCTAACTTCTCCAAATACTTCAGCCTATATAATTTTGGGAATGAAGAGGTAATATCGACCATGATTATTCAAGATAATGATGAAAATTTGAAACAACCAATTGCCTTTTTTATTTAAAGTTTTGAAGGCTATGAGATAAGATACACATATGTTGAGAAATAAGTGCTTTTAGTCATAAGGAGTTTGAAGAAGTTTAAGAATATGTTGTCTAGAAACAAGATTCACATTTGTGTGCCTCATCCTATTGTAAAAGACTTTTTGTTGAGTAGAGATTTGAATTAGAAAAGGGCGGGTTGGATCACCAAAGTGATGGAATATGATATGGAGATCAGAACAACCAAGTTAGTGAAAGGAAAAGCATTGTGTGAGAATATTGATTTAGATTTGAAAGATAAAAGGGAGGTTTGATGATCCTACAACAATTGTACCTTTAGCCACAAGAAGTTGGACATAAGACATGATTCATTTCCTTCAAACTGATGAGTGTCCACAAAGTCATGACAGGGATAGAAGAAGGTATTTTTGGTTGTAATCCATTCCTTATGTACTTGTTGATAGAGTGATTCATTTCCTTCAAACTGATGAGTGTCCACAAAGTCATGATAGAGATAGAAGAAGGTATTTTAGGTTGTAATCCATTCCTTATGTAGGTATCATTTTTAGGTGCATTAATTTAGATCAGATTGATAAACTATTGTATGAGTTCCATGATGGGCTACTTGGTGGCCATTTTTCTCCAAGAACTACAACTACTAAGGCTATGAGAGCTAGATACTTTTGGCATAGCTTGTTTAAATACACCCATGCCTAGGTAAGGAAGTGCCAAAAGTGTGATCTTTTTGATGTAAAATGAAAGCTATCTACCTTGCCTCTTCATGCAATCTAGGTTGAGCAACCCTTTATGCAATGGGGTTTGGATTTCATAGGTCTGATCAATCCTCCATCTAGTGCTAGTCACAAGTGGTTGTTGATAACCGCTAATTATTTTAAAATATGGGTGGAAGTTGTAGCTCTTAAGGAGGCAAATGAAAACTTAGTCTTAGACTTATATGAAGGTATAGTAACTAGAATTGGAGCTCCTTCAATAATAATTTTAGATAATGCACTAGTCTTGCTAGGAACAAGGATAAGTGAATGGGTTTTAAAACATGGCATATATCTTAGCACCTTCCCCAACTACTATCCCCAAGGAAGTAGACTAGTTGAGTCCACAAACAATAATTTGATCAAGATCATAAAGATAACTATGGAAGAGAATCAAAGGACTTGGCACACCAAGTTGAAGATAGCCCTTTGGGCTAATAGGATCACCCCAAAGAGAGTAATTAAGAACTCACCATACACACTTTTGTATGGAAGGGAGGCTAGGATTCCTATCTCACTTAATTTGATAGCTTTAAACCTCACCTATCAGCTACAACTGATGGAGAATGAGAGCATGGAAGTTAGGTTATGTGATTTAATAGAGCTTGAGAAGACAAAAGATCAAGCTTTGCAAACCATGACAAATCACCAAGAGCAAACAAAGAATTATTTTGACAAGAAATCTATGCCAAGGAGTTTCAAAGAAGGAAACATTGTCCTAAAATGGGATGAAGATAGGGCCAAGCCTGGGAGACACACAAAGTTTGATGTTTTGTGGAGTGGCCCATATGTGATTACATAGTGCAAATAGCATAATGATTTCCAACTCTCAAGTTTGGATGGAGAGGATTTGCTTATCCCAGTTAATGGGATATATCTAAATCATTGTTACTAAGTTTCTCTTTCCCTTTGTACATAGTTTTCTATTTTTTCTATGTTATCTAAGTGCTTATGCACATGTGTGGGTGTTTCTTGGTCTTTTTTTGTGTTTTTTTGCTTGGTTTTGTTGTTTTTGTGTGGTGTGTTTCCTTATTTTTTTTTAGCATTATCCTTTTTACTCATCTTTAAGAATCCATTGACTCCATTGGCCCTGAGTTGGATAAGACTAATGGTCTAGTCAGTATAGCAGGCATACTACCCCTGTGAGTCACCAATTTGTTGACCAAATTTTGGCCCTTTAGGCCAAAATTGGACACCCTTTTTTGCAAACAAATGTTTGAGTCTATAGCTTTGTCCAAGTATAGTATGCAAGTTTCATTCGAAAGAAGTGTTCTTATATAAAGCTGAAGTCTTTTACATATAAAAAACTCAAGTGTTTTCCTTTTGAAGGCTTTGTTATTTAGTCTTTTTTCCAAGTCCTTTGCAATGAATCCTTTTATAAATTTTGTTTTGGTCTTTTTCTACTTGTTATTTCACGAAATTTTCATTCAGTAGAATTCTTTTGTGAAAATTGTCCAAGGAAACTTTTCAAAGATGAAGTCTAATTCCTTCAGGAAAATTGTCCATGCAACTTTTCTAAAGGGTATGTTGCAACATTCCTGAAGGGTACTTTATCACTAGAAATGGCACAAACAAGTCTTCCAAATGGTATGTTTCCTTTCAAAAGGTGCACTTTGGCTCAGTTCAAAGTTCTTGAAGGGTATATTTTCCTTTCAAAAAGGTCATTTGAAAAAATTACAAAAGGGCCATTCCAGAGTTCCAAAGCTCCAATTCAAAAAATCTGAAGGGCACTTTCATTTTTTTTGAAGGGATACTTTCAATTCTTCAAAGGACTTTTTCAAGCTAAAATATCACTTGAAAATTTTTCAAAGGAATTGTTTCAGACAATTTGTCTAAAACAACTTTTTTGAAGGGTATCTTTCTCACAAGAAATGGCCCACTTCAACTTTCCTAAAGGGTATGTGAAAAATATTTTGAAAGTCATTTCAAATTATTCAAAGGGACATTTTCAAAAGTATAAAATATTGTTTCATGGAAAGGTGGACAATTTTATAAAATATGAAGGGTATCTTTTCCTTTTAGAAGATTATTTCAAATAGTCAAAATACACTTTCAATTTTTTTGAAAGGTCACTTGCAAGAAGCTGAAGGGTATGTTTCCTTTTAAAAGGGGTCTCTTTCACTTTTCCAAAGGGTCATTTCAAAGAATCAAAAAGGCCCAAATAGAAAGTCTGAATGAATTATTTTAGAGAAATTATTCGAAGAATTCTTTCAAAAAACTTGAAAAGGTGCCAAAGTCTATTTCCTTAGGACATTTTGTTCATGGAAGTTATTTAAGGCATGAAGGAACAAGTGAAAAGCTAAATGAAAAGAATAAAGGAGACAAAATACGTAAAAAAATTCTTTCAAGAAAGTGTTGAGATAAAAAGTCTAAGGAAATAAAAGTCTGAAGAAAATGCCCCAAGGAGTGATGGCATATAAAACATCAATTTTAGAATACAAAAACTAGTCATTCGATTTTAAAATGAAGGCTCGATCGGAATCAAAAGGCAAAGATTTATGATTCAAGTTATTACACCATTACATAGATTGATGAGCCAATAAATAACAACTAGCATTGAAATAAAATTATAATAGATGGACTCATCTATAACAAAATGTAATTTAGATATCTTGTTTATATTGATGTAACTGTGTGAAAATCATCTTATACAATTTAATGTAACTATTTCTTTTCTCAGGGTGACACATATCCAAGTGACCCTTGAACTTACTTGGCTCAACCTCTCTCTCAAAGACTATATATATGAATTCTCTTGGCTCATTTTTTAGCATGCACTAGTTATGGTGAAACTCTAGCCAAATTTTTACTTGTAAAACTCTTGAAGAAATTATACAAGTTTTTGCCACACACATGTTGTATTATTGTTTATCGGTTCAAATCATGTTGTTCTTGTTTAGTGAGAGTTTATCTTTCATAACTTTTATTCCTTGATTACCTACCAAATGTATAGAAATATTATTATTACAAGTGCATGTTAGTATTCTTTCTTAAGTGTATAGACATTTTAGAAGTGGTGTAAAACTATATTCCTTCTTGGAATTGTCTGCTGCTCTCTTAGATGTCGAGTACCTTCTTGAATCTAACATGTGAAACACTGATGTGGAAATGCACAAAGAGTTGTGGGTTTTATGTGAAATAAGCTTTGTTTGTCTTTAAGTAGTGTATTTTTAGTCAAATTGGGAGGACATTATTCATTGGTTCATCACCATTTTGTTTTCTTAGTTGTTTTACTTACCCTTTCCATATACAGTTGATAGATTCAAGAGAGATTTAAAGGTGCATCAAGGGGAGCTATCCTTTAATATAGAGATTCACCTCAATGAAATTATCACCCATAGTAAGAGATATGATTCCATTTTTCCACTTGGGTGAGGAGAATTGAGCATCTCTTAAAGGGTGCAAATCCAAGAATCAATAGTTATCGATGAAGTTGAGGTTCTCAGGCATGAAGTAATTCAAGAATAACTTAATCACTAAGCAAAGTGGGATGAGGATCATAATACTCAACATCTAATTCAAGATCAAGAATTTTATTACCATGGTGATCATATTCAGAGTGTATCTAATGGACATTTATGGCCTTTACATCTAATGTAATCTTAGGAGTCAAAGGAGTAGATTAATCGGATGAGATTTGTGTGTTGTTAAATTTTAATTGATGGGGGAGGAATCAGATGTAATGTTTGGATCTATAGGTGGTAGAGAATATGCAATAATCTCTAAAGTAAAAAAAATTACGCTTTGTTTAACCACCTAAGGAGTGTCATGAATTAGAGTATTAATGGGAGGTACATGACCTTCAGGAGCTAATTCAAAATCTATAGAAATCGTGTGAACATCCCAATTGAAAGCATGTATTTGAGCTAAAGTTTTCTGATAATGTTGAACATATAAGTCTTGATATTGAGATTTGTCCATGTTGTAGTTATCATCATAGGTTTGATAAATGTTATGTGTTTGAGATTCAGGGGAAGTTTTAGAAGGTGAAATTCTAAGGTCACTGAACTTGCATGGATACATGATTAGAGGATCTTGGAATAATTTGGGCACTTCATAGTCATTTCATGGGAAGGCATCTTCTGGGTAAGAAGGTTATTGAGCATTGCTGGAAGAGGAAAAATAGTGATTTCATCAATGAGAGGAATAATGTGATCATGAGGTAATAAATAAGGAGGAAGCCACTCTGAGATATAAGGAGGTAGTTTAGTAGTGTTACAAGTATGTTGTAAGTCATTAGCTTTATTATCATTTGAATCATCAAGAATGACATGTAGGTCTTGATTTATGTTAATGAATTCATATAAGGGAACACTATTGATGGTAGGGATAGTAGGAATACCATATTAAGATTTTGTATTAGGAAGTTGAATCCTCTAAGGGTTGGGATCAGTCTCATGCCTACACTATTATGTAGGAATTTGATGCATTGGCTATCATAAGAGGTAATGGCCTTCATTTTATGAGTCTAAGGGTGATTGAGGAGTATGTTATAAGATAGATGTAAATCAATGATCATAAGTTTAGTTCAAATGGTCTTGTATCTAATTATTAGGGGGAGCCAAATACATCCAAGTGGCTTTTTATTAGTTTTATCAAATCCATGATTGGTAAGGCAGGTTTTATTAAGATGATCTTTTTTATATCTGAGGTGTTGGATGAGCCACAAAGATATCACATTAATATCAGAACCTTCATTGAATAAAACTATATGAATAAGGGTATTATTAATGGCTATTTTAGTGAATAGTGGTGGATCATCTACACAAATAAAGATTTCATCATTAATAATGTCCTCTTCAAGAAATTCAGTCAAAGGATCGGAAGAAGGATGAATGGATTCAATGGTTTACACATTGGTAGGTCAAGGCTCAATAGAGGGTGGTTGTTCATCTATAGGAGATGGATCTCCAATATTTTTTTGATTATTGCATGAGGAATTTGTGATGATACGGGGAAGTAAAAATTAATTCCATAAGTGGAATCTTGCAAGGCATAGACTTAAGTTCTTAGAGAAAGTTCCAATGGGATTTAAAAGAAGAACCAGTGCAAGGTTTAGAAGGTAAGGTAGATTTTGAAGGAATGGAAGTTATTAGGGGTTCAAAAGGAGTTAATTCCTCAATGGATTCCAAATCTAAATTAGTTTTTGTCGTATCTTTGAGAAGTTGTTCTTCTAAATATGGTTTCTTATGTTTGGTGGTAGGATCTTTGTGAGTTGGTTTGTGATGATAATTAATCTTAGTTGTGTTGACATAGTGATAATTATTATAATATTGGTCATAATTAGCATCAATAGCATAACAATCCTTGGTATTTTTTTGAGGATTAGATGTGGAAATATATTTTTGGTTATTAGAAGAAGAATCTTTAAGAGATTGTCAATATTTAGAAGTGGTGTTATACTCTTGACGATAGAGTTGGATAATGGATTCATGATTGAAGGAATAATAAAGCATGTAAGAGACAAAACATTTAGTAAGCCCTCAAAACGTTTCATGGTAATTCCAATTTTTAGTGTAAAACCAACAAATTTGATTAGGATCATACCATTTGGGAGGATTATTAGGATAAGTAAAGGGTTTAGAGGGAAGTAAGAATTATTTCATTTGTTGCATAGTTAGTGGTATGTGAGAATATGGGGGAGTTTCAGCTTTGAAAACTCATTTGGTTTGAGGATTATTATTGACTATGGCATTGGTAGAAGTTTGAAATATATTTTAAGGAATTTGGTATTAGGTTTGAAATACTTCATGAAGAATTCTTAACATTTGGCTTGGTCAAGAGCTTCATTAAGCATTTGAGGAGTAAAATTTTGAACCTTATATTGAAGTGAAGGAGTTAAAGAAGTTATAAAGAGTTTGAAAAAAAATTCATCGGTCATGTTATGGTCAACCTTATGGGCTAGATATTTCCATCATTTGATAAAATCATGAGTTGATTCAGTGGGAGATTTATTAGCATTGATGAAATGGCTAAGGCAATTTTTTGGAAGGTCATTACATTGAAACTCTTTAACTAAAGGATTGATTAAATCCTCAAGTTTCCAAATGGAATGTTGGGTAAGTTGGTTTTACCATTCCAATATCTCATTAGTGAAGGTTTTAATTAGAATTTTAGTTGTGGTAAAAGTATTATTTCAGATCCACTCTTTATAGATATTGTCATATGATTTAAGAAAGGATGCAGGGTTTTTAGTCCCATCATACTTGATAATTGGAGATATATTTCCAATAGTAATAGACATAATGAAATGAGATAAAGGCTCATTTTGGATATTTTGAAGCATTTTCTTATTCATGATATGCTGAGTAATAACATTTCTTGAGGCATCTCTAAGAGGTGGAGGAATAAAATTGGTATTAGCTTAAAGATTGAGAACTGGAGGTTGATTAGCCATATTGATCAAATGACATTATAATTGCATCATTTGAGAGGTGTTAAATTTTGAATTATGTTCATTTATTGTATGACTTATGTGATAAGTTGATTATTATCAATTGGTGGGTTGGTGTTTGTAGGATAACTTCCTAAATTGGTATTAGGGGGAGGGTGGTGGAAAGGTAGCATACCAGTGGGATTGTTGGATATACTTGTGTCAATGATCCCATATTATGTTAAAAGGTGTGAAGATGAGAATTATCCTTATAGTTATAAAAATAATTAGATCCACCTACTTTGTCTTTAGGTGTGATTTGAACCATTTTACATTCCAAATACGATGGAGGGGAAGAGGTGCTCTAAGAGTGAGGGTTCTCTTGGGAGGTAAAGAAAGGAAGAAATGAATACCCCATATAGTGACTAAATAGATTTAAGTTATCAAGATTATAATAGGGGACTTTATGATGTTTTGAGGAA
Organism: Torreya grandis; assembly: GCA_037957365.1. Taxonomy (NCBI): domain Eukaryota; kingdom Viridiplantae; phylum Streptophyta; class Pinopsida; order Cupressales; family Taxaceae; genus Torreya; species Torreya grandis. Next base: position 1,140,593 of record JARHVA010001138.1, read on the forward strand.
ATGAACACAATTATAAGGAATGAGAATTAGAAATAAAGAACTAATTTATATATATAGAGAATTAAGAGTACATAATCAACCAAATAGTAATCTAAAGGAAAAAATAAGAGTAAAAAGTTGAATAGGTCAAATTAGTACTATTAGATAGAGGGCATAAAAGTATAGAGTCAACCAGGTTAACTTAATACTAATAAAGAGTCGATCAAGTTGACTTAATACTACAACTTGATCGGAAATAGGGGTATTGGGTTGACTAGGCTAACTTAGTAATTTTATCAGGGAAAAAGACTATCTATAAAATACTATGTTGAATAGAATGACAATGTAATAAAAATAAAGAAATATTTTGTAATATAATTAAAGTATAAAATGGAATCAAACACACAAATAATTGGATTAATGAGAATGATCCAATTGGCACATAACACAAAACCTTACACCAATGCTGACCAATGCAAGTTTTTGAAATACAACATACACTAATCATAGAGCAAGCAGTCAACTAAAAATTAAATGCTAACTAAATGGTCATCCTAATTGTTTTTAGATTATTATATATTGTCATTTCAAGTGTGATAGGGAATTTGGATGAAAATAAGGAACTAGAAATCAATCTATGGATGGTTTCAGGATGTTTAGGTTGAAAGAGATCTGTGTTAGTAATGGTACTAGCTTGGTATTGAGGCCTACCCCCTCACTTCACAATCTTTTAGTGATAAAGGTGTTGGGTGTTTCTCCAATATATACCATTAAACACATGTTTATACTTAGCCAAAAAACTAAGTCAGCTTTCCCCTTGGTGATGAAATCCAAGTAGGTAGGCCTTGGAAAGACAAATATTATATTCTTTTTCAGTATTTTTTGATTTGATAGTGTGTGAAAAAAGAGAAAAATAGTGCAACTAAATGGTATTCTGAAAAACCACTTAATTAGACTATGTGAGCTAATCTAAGCATGAAAACAACTAGAATAAAAGTGTAGATTACTTATTATCATATAGTTTTTTATTCCCAAATTAATAATGGTACAAAGTTAGTTCAGATGATAATGTATGAAAAAATTACATAATAGATTTGACTGGGCCATTAATGTACTCTATAATCAAGAGTCATTAAAAACTAAGCCGATCAAGTCAACTTAGTTTTTTGTAGGATTGTAGTTTTGAAGACTACAAAATTTCAAAAAATAGAAATATAATAAAGTATTGAATTGATAGAGAGAAAGAGAAGAACCTTTGTGGGTTAGAAGATGTTGAAGATTGTAAATTTTTTATTGTAGTGCCTTAAATGTTGCTTTCAAGTTCTATCAACTGAGTCGATTGTGTTAACCTAGTTCTATAAAACCCTATTTACTGAAGCCTATTAAGATAACTAAGTCACCCTAGTCAACTCAGTATATTATCTGGATGATGACTATAAGACAAAATCAACCTGTTCGATATAGTCAATTATTCTAGATGTTAACTAGGACACTAAGTTGACTTCTTTGACATACTTTTTTATTTTGGACTGAATAAGAGTATTGTGTTAGCTAACTCGATCCAGTAACCTATATCTGATGAAGACCTAGATATAAAAAATGGAGTCATTTTGATTTGATTGTGTGTTAAACATATGCATATAAGTTAGAACTATACTAGTCTGGTCAACCCAATATCACAAATAAATTAAAATATTAAAATGATAGAAATGAAAAGTGTGAAAGAAAACCTACAATTATTAGATTCACATTGGGTTCACTAGAATGTATGTAATGGGAAATGCAACAAATTTTACAAATCAATTATAGCTTAGATAAGATAGATCTTACTTATACTTCTGATTGGGGATACATTAGATAATTGGGGTCATGATCAATATGGATCCATTAGACCTAGCTAAGGGATCTCTTAAAAAAATAATATCAATAGGGAGGGTTCCAAATCCTCCAGTCAATCAAAATTATGCAATAATCCTATTTAGGTCTTATGTTTTCATATTCACTAAACTAATAATAAGTAAAGCAAAATCTAATCTAGTGCTCATCAAAGCTTATGGTACAAAGTGGGGATTAGTAAACATAAAATTAAATATTCATAAGAGAATTATAATTATGTTATGTATAAGAAAAAACCTAATGCATAAAGAGATAAATATTATTCAAAATCCATTACTTATGTTACTTATATCTACTAAAGAGAGGAGCAAATTTAAAGATACTTAATTGGAAGATGACTTCATCGAGACTCAATCTCTCCCTTAGCCAAAGGTTATTTGTAAAAAATTTTGGTGGTTTTTAAGGATCACTAAGAAATTCCAAAGCATCTAAGACTTCTCCACAGGACTAGATTCTTCTCCAAGTAGAAACCCTAAGCTAAAAATCCTCAAGTAGAATAACATATGAGTAGATTATAAATAAGTGCAAATGAATAATAACTCCTACATATTCTCTAATAATATAAAAATTAATGTTTTTATATAGGCTTATCTAACCCTAAAACCTTCCAAAATTTTTAGCTAACAAGGTTAACCTGATTGACCTAGTAATTTAATTCACAAAAACCAACTAGGTCATGGACTAGATGGTTAGGGTCTAACCTAAACCCTAATAAATTTCATCAATAAGAATGCAATTTTGATGTGGTTGACATAGTTATTTAAACTTCTAAAAATGGTTTTAGGTTAGGTAAAGGGCTAATGAAGGTGGCAAATGATTATAAGAGTGTGTAAAATAGGAGGTAAAGCTTAGAGGAATGTTCTTAGGAAATGGTTGGATTGATAACAAGTAGAAATAAGGGATAATGATCCTATGAAGCACCAATGGTCTGACCACCCCTTTCTTATTGCACCCCTTAGGGAATGCACTTAGAGATATTGAGACTCGATAGGTTCTTGTAAGATAGAAAGCATCAATAACTGATAAAGTTTAACAATATTATGTGCATATAGTACCCATGTACAAATTCACATTGAAATATTATTTCCTTATGGTAATAAATCTTTATAAAAAAATATATAATGATATTAATTCATTATAAATACCATGCCAAATAAGAATTTTTACTTTTTACAAGGCTCAATCAGTAAAAAACATTGATAAAATACTAGGAAAAAGGGTTATTGTGGATGAAATGTGTCACCTTAAAGCACCCAAAAATTATAAAAAACATAATGAAATTGAAACACAACTCAAATATCATATAAAATTCTTATGTAGGTGCACTCTATGGAATAAATTTCATAAAACACAAGTGCACTCAATGGAATTGAAATTCACAAAATATATGGTGAGAACAAATGGTCTAAAACTGGTATTGAAGAGTGGTAGGTGCTAATAATTCAAGACAACAAACATTGAAAGGATGACAATGGGCTTCACCAAACTAGTTTTTCTTTATAAAGAGAGAAATATTTACAAAAAATCTGAAGGAGAATACTAGAATCAAATACACATATACCAAATAATGATAAAATGTGTGTAATGACTCAAAATATATGTATGAGTGGGAAAATCCAACTACTCAAACACTGAAAGGATGAAACTAGGCTTCACTAGACTATTTGATCTTTAGAAGGAGAGTGATATATACCATAATTATTTTAAAAAAAGAACTATCAACATCGCATATACATATACAAAATCTCTCAAGAATATTTCCCTACTGGTGATGGGATAGTCATGCAGCTAAAATAGGTGTTAAGCATGAAATATACTAAGAGAGGAGGTGAATAAGTATACTATATATTTTTTTACTTAATCTGATTTCTTTTCTTTAACCACTTAATCACACATTCAAGATATGTAATAAAATTGAAAAAATAATTTGCACCACATGAGTGAGAGAGAGAGAGAGAGAGAGAGAGAGAGAGAGAGAGAGAGAGACCAAATTTTTATGTGGAAACCCAAAGTGGGAAAAACCATAGTGAACAATCTCAAGTATATGAATGAGCACCAACTCAAAATACAAATTTCAAAAGCACCAACTTGTATGAGCACTAAACCCTTTGTTGAGCACCAACACAATAACTATTTTTTATCACCAACCCCTCTTTTGTATAAAACACAACTATCTCTAAATGTTGCTTACTCAACAAATGATAGAACTCTACAATATCTCCTACTTTTCTCTCTTTGAAAACAAATACAAACCATGCACTCTCTTGCATATTTAAAATGGCTTCTCAAGCCTTTATTTATAACTTTCTAAATGACCTTTGACATTCACCCTTTGTGACCCTTCAATCCTCATGGAAGATGGTGCCAAACTTGCATGACCATTCATATCCTTGCATTTGAAAAGTCATATGGTGACCCTTCATAAGCAAAAGCATAATTTCCTCTTTTTTCTTTATCTTGGTGACTTTTCATATTTCTCAAAGTGTCCTTTCATGTAAAAATATGCCATACCTATTTTTTCTTCACATGGTGACTCTTAGAATTCCTCAAGATGACTTTTCATGAGAAAATGTGTTCCATTCCTCTTTCATCTTTTACCCTGTGACTCTTTAACTTCTCCATGGGCCCTCTTTTGACTTATATGAAACCAAAAATATATTCATTGATATTAAATAAATATTAACAAATATTATCCAAGATATGAATATTAAAAACACCATTAAATGCAATGGGGCCTTTATCACCAATAATGCTAGGCCGTTGACATCAATGATAATATTTCCAACAATAGGAAGTGATCATTATAGAATGCACACACATGGAGTAAAATATCCATGAATCTTAGTCTAATTATAAAAATTCTACCATCTAACAAAAAATACCACCAAGTAATGTAATAAACTATAAAATTTAAGCAATCTATAGGAGACATAATTTTTGAAATGAGAGATATGTGCTCCAAAAATTAAATATGCCTAAAAGAGTTCATACAACCAAGGAGAATTAAAAGGTAGGAGGAATAATGTGTGGTAGAAGATGAATGGTGGAGGATGTATGCAAGAAAAATAATATAGATATAAAACTTATCCTACTCACTAATATATAAGTTTAGAAAAGGTAACCAACTAACAATCTGCTTAATAAGTATTTCTTATATCAGGATGATGACCAATTATGGATCTACTAAACCTAACTAATGGATCTCTTACTACACAATAATAAAGGAGAGTTTTTCGAAACCTATAATCAAATGCCATCATGTAATAACCTTAAATTGGTCTTATCATGTCATAAATATAAATTAACTAATTTACTAAACAAACATATAATTTAATCTAGTAAATAAACATATAAGTTAATCTAATGCTCACCAAAGCTTGTGATACAAATAGGGAAGATATTAAATAAGTAAAGATAATTCTATTCAGGATAATATATAAATTTTCTAAGCAAAGAGAGATACAATTAAATCCATTAGTTTAAAACATGAATGGCTAGGAATATACTTACCTTGTTAAAGTGAACATATCATGCTTCAATATATTCTTTGGCCAATGGTGCTATATTTTAAGGATCACAAGAATAGATTATATCTAAGCTATAATATTTATCCTATGCATTCAATACCTCCACAAGAAAAGTGCTACTAATATAAGGAAAAAACTTAAGCAATTAAACCTCCAAATGATAGTATAAGTAGATTTAAGTGTTATAATGATGCACAATTAAATGGACCTCTATTTAGAAATGAATTGAAGGGGGTATTGATAGCCAAGTATTGAACCTAAACACTCCTAAGAATTTAGACAAAAAGGTTAGTTGGGTTGACCTTGTTTGGTAGGAAATAGTGTTGTTAGGCCTCAAACTAGGTCAATTGGGCCGATGAAGTTCTATAACATGCACTAAGTCCCAACAAGGTTGACTAGGTTGGCATAGTATTAAAATGAATAAAAAGGGGTGTTACTTAGATAGGGGCTATTTTTTATGGTGAATTACTTAAGGGAGTGTATAAGAAGGTTTTTATTGGTAACTTGTATTAGTTTTAGGTAGTGGTCTAGGGGCCAATAATCTTGAGAAGCACCAAAGGTCTGTCAACCCCTTTATTGGTGCATGCTTTGAGATGTGCTCTTAGAGAGATTGAGAGTGATAGGTTCTTATAAGATATAAAACATCAGTAATTTATAAAGTTTAAATATATTATGTGTACATATTCCCCACTCAAATTTTATCATGTGTCATGTAGTTGTATCATGGGATGATGATTCGAGAAATAATAGAGCAACACACAATATAAAGACAATAAATTAGAGTACAAAATGTAAATTGAAATCATAGTAAAGAAACAATTGAAATATTTTAAAATTATTATATACATACCTTGACTTACCTTTATCCCCAAATGGTTGTCTATTGTGATTTTATTCTTGATCATGGAGGGCACATTAACTGCTTTGGACAAATTTTAAGGATACAAAACTAAAGATAAAAAACAATCATAAGGAAACCAAAATAAATGAACTTTTCATAATTGAATAAGTAACTTGGACATTTGACAAGTTAGGGTGATAAATTTTAAGTTAGAACCAAGAGGCCAGGGAAAACAGATAAAATGAGAGTAAATTAGGTAACCAAAAATCCAAGGCTACTAAATGATTGATATACTCAAACAAGTGTATCTTAATTACAAAAAGTAACAAACCAAATCAAATTAAGGACACATGTAACTAAAATAATATATTCAGCATCAATTTAAAAGAAGTAACAAACCACACTTAAATAAAGATGGAAAATATTGAATCGAGAAATAAAACTAAATTTCCACAAAAAGGGAGACAAACTTACTTATAATTAAAAATATAACCAAGGAATTAAGAGAAGGCTAATGAAATTGTTTAAAAAATTAATGTATAGTCACTCAAAGATACAAATTTTGTTCTTAAAATGTTATAAACTAGAAAAAATTTATTATGAGCATCTCTTAAAAGAGATGAATAATAAGGAATATAGAAGTTGGGAAACAAATTTAAAAGGAAAATTTACCTGTCAAGAGGGGACATGAAATAGGTGGTGGGGGAAATGTATGTGATACCAAGGCATAAAATATTTATCATAATTAAGACACTCAAATAAATTTGGTAAGATAAAAAGACTTTTTTATTAGATAAGGTAAACATATGGGTTAGGGGTCCTATTCTTGATACATAACTAAGCCCTAAATATAGACAATAGTAATTAGGAAGACAAAACACCAAAATTGAGTACCAAGACCCAAAAAATTAGAAACAACCATGAACCACAATCAAGTTGATGCCAAAAACTATTAAAAAAGATAACAAGCAACTAGGAACTAGGGATTTATTAATCCAAATCCTTCGACTCTGAGTAGAACACTAGTTTTTTGGTCCCAATATTTTCATTATACTTCTTCCTTCATATCATGCAATTACCAATGCCTTGAAGTAGTTATGTGTCTTCTTTCTTCCACTTAAGCTCTGTATTTATAGTTTATGCCTTTCTTTGGCATGTATTTCTCCTTTCTTCTTCTCTTCTACTGCTCTAACTATTCTTTTTGACATGTGGGGACTGACTTAGATTCTCTTCTTCCTCTTTATATTTGTCACCCTTCCACATAAAAAAATACCTTGGTTTCAGCAATGCCTTTAGCTTGTTAAATTTATCAAAAATTTCAAAGATCAAGAGCCTCTAAAAAACCACCTTTATCTAAAAGTTTTTCAAGGATTGTTCTATTTCATCAATCAGATTAAAATAAAAATAAAAACAACCCATCCAAGAAATAGGCTTAATATACATAGAGATAACCTTCTGACTATCACCATGATGGAAGTCTCCTAAAGTTTTTTCCTTGCCAATCCCCTCTGTCTTATCCTCTTGAGGTTTTTATAAGTCCTCACTAATCCTATCAAAATCTTGCTAGTCATTATGGATATGAATAGCCTCTAATACTACTTTGCTCTATAGAGGTTCCCCCTTTTGACAATTAATAGAATGAGACACTAATTTATGACGTTAGTCAATGGGTTACTCTTGAAATTATTAATATAAACTTCAAGGTACTTCATCGAGAAGAAGGGGATGCTAATAAGGTGGCCTCTGAAGTGATTAAGTAGGAGGAAATGATGGGAAAAAATAATAGTATGCTTTCCCTCAAGTATTATATATTTCATGACCTATAAGCAAACATCAAGACATTTTCTTAGCAGGTTAACCCAGAGAAACTATTTCTAGTTAAAAGACTTAGGTTTTTTATTTTCATAACTGTAAAAAAATTTAAAAATATCCTCTTTCCTTTTCTTATATATAAAATATTTGACACCATTACAATCCATACCTGTGACTTCTCTAATTATTTCCTCTTTTACTATGATTTTTAACCCCCACATTCTAACTTCCCTCTCCATCCATCCTCTTGCAAAGTAATGAGATATTTATACGTCATGATTGACTATCCTTTCCATTAATTTTGAAAGGACTCCCTTACCATGTTATACACATATAAGGATCTTCTTTGACTTTTGTGTAAGAAATCAGTTTGACCCTATCACAATCACTAGCCATGTTAAGACTGTTATCTTTTCTAGGATTCTTGTGAATAGAAAAAGTAGCTATCAAGTCTAAAAATCCCTTAATTAGCTTACTCCTTATAATTATATCTATTAAACAAAAGTATTTCCTCTCATATATAGCCTTGAGGTATGAATGGATCATTATTTTGATACATGTGACAATGCTACTATTCTCATGCTATTTAGATTTATCAATGATGATAATCATTAAATCACACATTGGAATGGACTTTATCATAATGAATGATAGGCATGACATCATTGGGGAAGTCCACATCACCTTGAAATTAAATAAGGGAGCCACATGTGACCCATAAATTCTCCATCTTGTTAGCACATTTATTTCCTTCCCTATATACATGACTAATAATCAAACCTTTGAATGATGTTATAAGAGATTTGGTGTCCTCCATTATGTTGGCAATCATCCAAGAATATTGGGAGATGACCTTCAAATGATTGATAATATTCAGTAAACCTCCTTTCACCTATATATTTTCCAACCTCATCTTATCAAAAATCTCGATCCCCCACCAAGCTACTATGGATTTTACTAAATGGTTAGTTTAAATCCCTAGAGGACCTACATATGTTGTTAGGAGGTTACTATTAGAATCCTGGGTAACCACGCCCCCCCCCCCCCACCTCCTGCAGGATCAATTTTCCCTTTTTCCAATCCATCAAATTTTAGCTTATACCATAAATATGGAGGGAGATTCTACTTTATCATCTATGTGTCAACAATATTCTTTTGAGATTGAGTAAGGATCACTAGATTTAGCAAAAGGAAGATCTATAAAAAGTGAATAGAAAGAGAGTCCTTGATAAAATCCATTACCCTCTTGAAATTGATAGTGGGGGTAGGTTTTAAATAATCAAAGATGGCCAAATTTATTGATTTATAAATTTCCCATTAAATATGAGGGAGACCTAAATCCCACAAAAATTTGAAGAGGGGGTAGTCCCAAGGTGCCTCCCATTGGTAGATAAAATCCCAGATGGATTCTAAAAAAAACCCAAGATAAATTAGAGAAATTGAAAAATGGAAGTGACAAATGGATAAAAATTAAGATATCTTTAGAATATTTAGCTCCTATTTGTAAAGAAGACACTTGTCAGGGATTGAGAATCTGCTTTTCATTAATTTATCCACCATTAGGATTTTATTTTGGGTAGCCAACTAATATAAAATATTAATTTTAGGAGTCAAAATTTTTATCCACAATATTTTATAATTTTTATCCAAATCTTCTTGGTCCCATAATGATTGAAATACATATTTAACTGAGTGTAGATGATTGGAATTGGCCATCTATATAAGGTCATCATCTTTGGGAAATCTATTAATGTCAGTATTCTGAAACTAGTTGTTTAAGTGTTAGATAAAAAGAGTTTCTTATTGTTTGAAATATTATTTATGTAGGATCTTCCATCTTTTACTTTCATCAACCTCATGCCAGTAATCACACATTTTGTTTCCTAATTCCTCCTTGAAGTGACCTCTAAGTCCTACTACAACTTGAGAAGATCCAAGCAAAAACTGATTAAACCATAGTTCATCCCAAAAATCCACTCTATTACCTCTACCTATTTTCCATTTTAGACCTATATTAATAATATAATTTCCTTTACACATGGATTTCCAAAAATTTGACCCATTGATAGGTCCTTCTTTAGCAAGGAAGCAAAAACCCTACCTAAAATTCAAGTGCTTGGCTTTAATAATCCTTGTCTATTGGTTGTCTTCTTTCATCACCCTCCATCCTTGTTTAGCTAGAAGAGATTGGTTCATATAAGTCACCCTCCATCCTTGTTTAGCTTTTTTTCCAAGAGATAATGGGAAATCTAAATCTATCTTCCATCCCCCTCTAGAGGAATTTATTTTGTAATTGTTGTATTTGATCTGCCACTTTACCCAAAATTACAATTAAAGACATAAAGTAAATTGGTATACTCTTCAAGGAACTTTTAAGTAATTTAAATTTACCAGCTTAAGAGATCAAGTTCCCTTTCCATCCAGCCAAATTCTTCTAAATCCTATCAATGAGTGGCTTCCAAAAATCTAATTTCATATTACAGATAAAAAACTTTTAACATTAAGGACTCTAGAGAATTAACCTTGACTAAACAATATTGGGATATCTAGTGAATTATAAATAACATTTCATGAAGGCTATATGCATGAAAATTAAAATGGACATACCTTCCTACAACATGTTTTTAGTTATTCAAGAACCCTTACAAAGCCATTGGTCTACTATGAAGATTAGGTATTTTCATGAGAAAGTATTTATCACTATGAATAATTTTGAAATCTCCTATCCTAATCTACTATCCTACCACTTTCAAATGGACCTTAGTGCTATCATTAGGCAAACTATGGATTTTGATGTGAGGAACCTTCTGCATATATTTACAAACTTTAGAAAATAAATGAATAATTAAATGAACTTTGGAAAATAACTTAAAATAACCTTTATATCATAGAACACTTTGAGGGGGAAACCTCCTTTGAGTAAGATCAATACAATAATATTCGTGGATGCCTTCATTTGGCCTCAACACTTACTTAAATACTAAATATATTCTAACATTTATTACTTCTCATGTATGTGGGTATCTTTCTAAAGGGATGAATTACAAAGCATTTGCATTCATAGCAACTAATACACTAATAATGAAAATAGAATGGTAGGACACAGGCTCCTAACATCCTCTCCCCCTTAGAAAAATCTTTGTTCTCAAAGCTTTATATGTGGGAATCATTGTTCAATTTGGAATAGTGGTTTCCATGTGGTATTTTATAGTGACATGCCATGCCACTAGATTAAGACTTTTTTTATTGAGTGGGAGTGTAGTTATCAGGTGCACATTTCTAGGACTAATTTTGGTTCAAGAAGGATGGAGACTTCATTATAAATTTCTAGAAAAACTATTTGCACTCTGATGGTTGTTCCAATAAATTTTTTCTAATAGGAGACATGAAAGATTGGGTGAACTTAGGAGGAAGGTGGAAACTCTGAGTTGTAACCAACAAACCCAATCTATTGGAGAACCTTATATGGCCCATAAAACTTCAAATAAATCTTATGATGCCATTTTAGTTTCAAGGGTGATTGCTTGTATGGATGCAAATGAAAAAAAACCATATCACCAAGTTGAAATCTATATTACAAATGGTGTTGATCCACCTACTACTTTATTTTATTATATGCTAGATGGGGATTTCCCCATAAGGTGCTAATAATTTGATCCCAATATTGAAGATTAGTATTGACTTCCTGAACTAGGGAATTTTTGGAGGTATATGGGAGAAGTATTGGGTGCACTTGACCATCAATTACTTCATATGGAGTTATTTTAGTATAATTGTGGTAGGAGGTATTGTAACAATATTCTTCAAGGGGGGGCCACTTTCCCACTATTGTAGTTGTTCTGAAGCAAATTAATGAAGGAATTTTTCCAAGCAATTGTTGACAAATTTTGTCTAGCCATCTATTTGGGGTTGATACTCAGAGCTCATCTTTAATTGAGTGTCCATGAATCAAAATAGATTTGTCAAAAATGGCTAACAAAAGTAGCATCATGATCATAGATGATTGAATAAAGGGCACCATGAATATGTAAGATCTAATCCAAAAAAACTTGTACAACCATGGAGGTTGTATAAGGATGGCTGAGGCACAAAAATGAATATATTCAAGTGGTGGTTTACCATGACTAGGATCACTAATTTTCCTCCATATTTAGGGATCCCCTTAATGAAATCCATATAAATATTGGAATGTATCTTATTAGGAATGGGTAAGGGCTCGAGCAAACTAGCAATAACATTTTATTTCACCTTTATTTCATTGAAAAGTATCACATTCGGCCACCATCTATTTAATTTCCCATTTCATCCCCTTGTAAAATAAGTTTTGATGTGCCCACTCATATGTTTTAAAAAATCATGAGTACCCTATTGATGGTTAAGCATGGATTTCATAGAATATAGCTTGATGAAGGTCTACGTTATTAAGAAGCACCAGATGACCCTTGTAATGCAGAGAAACACCATTCCATGAATAATGTGCTATTATAGAGGGTTTAGTGTAAGGAGGGATCATTTGCATACCCTTGATGTATAGATTCAAACCAATTTGGAATGGGCATAGAGATGGTATAAAGTGAAGTTTGGTCCTCAAATGTGCATGACCGAACATCTACCATGACATTGTCTTTATCATTCTTGTAAGTGATCTCATAAACATAATACATGAGTTTTATAACCTATTTATATTATTTATATGATGATAACCATTTTTTTAAGAATTATTTAAAACTTTAGTGATCAATTTTGATGAAAAACTGATTACCAATTAAGTATGGTCACCATTTTTATACTACATGAAAAATTGCCATCATTTCCTTTTAATATGTAGATAAAGTTAAATTTAATCCAGAAAGGGATTCTCTAGTGAAATTAATGGGATAACCCTCTTTGAGAATAAAAATACCCAAGTCATTTCCAGAACCATCACTTTCAATGGTGAAAGTTTTGGTGAATTCTAGCATGGCCAAAACTGGTGTGTTACACAGCCTATTTTAGTGCCATTGATATTTGGTCAATTTTAACATCCCACGTAAATGTATCTTTATTCAATAAGTAAAGGGATCCACAATCTTTCCATAATCATTGAGTAACTTATGGTAGTATCATGTAAGGACTAGGAAGCCATAAAGGCTCTTGAGGATTGTTGATCGAAACCAATGTTTCAAGGCACTATTTTTATTGGATCCATGTGGACCCCATCATTTGAAACAATGTGCCCTAGATATTCAACTTACTATTGATTGAAGGAACACTTAGACTACATGACACATAATTGATTGTATGTTATAAATTTTAATTCCTTATAAATATTTTATAAATACTCAACCTACGTGTGACTGTAGATCACAATATCATCAAAGAACACCAAATAAGATTGATGGAGGAAAGGTTGAAATATTTTATTTGTTAGTGCCTAAAATGTTAAAGGGGCATTTGTAAATCTAAATTGCATGACCGAGAATTCATAGTGACCATCATGAATGTGTAATGATGTCTTTGGAATGTCATCAACATGCATGTATATTTGATGATAGCCTTAATGAAGATCCAATTTGGAGAAAACATTTTCCCCATGGAGCTCATCAATGACCAGAATTAGGAATTTATCCATGATTATGAGGTGGTTAAGGGCATATAAGTCAATTTTTAGGCACCATGACACATATTTTTTGTGGAAAAAAATAATTAGGGAAGATTATGGGTTGGTGTTATGCTGAATAACTTCATACTTGAGGAGTTCATATACTAGTTGTTCAATCTCAATCTTTTGGAGATGGGGATATTAGCAAGATTGGATGTTGGGTGGGATGCTTCCTGAAAGGAGTGAGATGCAATTATCTTTAGGGTGTGAATGGGTGAAAACTATTATATCTATAAAAATATTTGCATGTCTATTAAGAATGGCTTATAGATCATCATGGTAGTTAGTAGCAATGTGGAGTTAGAGTTGGTTGGAATGCATCTAGGAAATGACCCCATGTGAGCCTTTTTTAGAAGCTTTTCCATGTGATGGGAATTGATAATGTTATTATATCTATTAAATAGCCCTTTTAAGGTGTGATTTTAGCCAATATCTATGAAATACATCCAAATATTAGAAAAGTCTCATAGAATAGGCCCCAATATGTGGATACACTATGCCACTACACCCCTAAGACCACATCACAACACCTTAAGGGTAGGGAAAATATATATTATTGAAGATTTTAATATAATATATAAATATGCACATTATAACACTTCCATTTTCATGGAAATGTTCCACCATTACAAATCATGACATAAAATCTATAATAAGGGTGTGCAAATAATTCTACCTACCTAGCAATATGAGGATAGATGAAATTATGAGTACTGCTAGAGTCAATGAGGACTGTGAGAGGGATATTTTTAAATAACCGCTCAAAATTCATGGTTTTATGCATGGTATCATATTCTAGTATATGTAGATATATATTGGGCTGAGTCCCTTGATCCATTGAGTCCTCAAAATGGATTTATTATACTTGAGCATCCTAAAATTCCTAGATATCAAGCTCAGTGTCCTGATCTAGTGGTGATTCCACATATAACAAGTAGAGATTTTATGTGATTCAATTATGAAACTTAGCCCATTTGTCATCATAATTATAACATAATAATTTCTCCTTATGATCCCACATCTATGCCTTAGTAAGGCACTCAACTAGTGTAGTTGTGGATGGCTACTTGTTTAGTGTGTTCTTTATAGGTGGGAAAATGGGAGGTTGATGTTGTGGTGAGTGTTTATCTTCTACTAACTTAGCCAGACCCAAGTGCCCATCATGTTTTTGGGATAAAACATTTTAACCTCTTATTAGATTTTATGTTTGAATCCAATAATAAAATAACTCATGAGGAAGTCATTTGATAACCCTCTAGTGTGATTAGCTAGTTTCTCAAATTCAATCTAATAATCATGAACGGTGCTTATTAATTAGAGTTTAGTGAGAGATCTTATAAATTCCTTGAATGTTGAGGAACCAAACCTACCCATAAGTAAGGATTCAAAGGTTTTCTAATTATTTTCAACATTTGACTTAAGATACCAATGGTACCATTAAAGTGCTTCTTATTCCAAGTGAAGGGAAGTAATTGGGTCTTTGTTGATAGATTAAGTATTATGAAGGTTGAATAATTATGCCACTCAATATATCTATCCTATATGATATATACATGGAAATTCCATCTTGTTCCTATTGATTTATGGGGAGAAGAGAAACTATAATTTCAATAATACTCCTATAATTTGTTGAGTAAAAGGCTATTCTATTGATTTAGTCTATGCATTATATCAGTTAACTTAGTGACCTAGGTTTACAATGTTGTGATTTCTTCCTCCATGATTTTTATGCTTCCATGGGTGGCTAACATAACCAATTTTTTTTTATGGTACAGGATATAAAAATGTGTTTTAAGACATGGCCAATAAGATTTTTTTAATTTGGACTCAATCAGAAGGAGTAAATGTACTTGTACTAGTTTTTTGGCACCTCCTAGTTAGGATTATTGAAGGCAAGGGCAATTTAAAATTTTTAATGGAAAAAATAAAAAAATGTTGAATAGGCACAAATCATTATAAAATGGAAAGGAATACTATGGGAAAGTTTTGAATCAAGAGGATAACAACTAAAGAATTTATGGCAAAACCTAAAAAAATAAAAAATTGAAATTTTTGACTAATAGAAGTGGAATTTGGATATGGATCCTCAAATAAGAAAATTTTTAGAATGAAATTTTAGGTTTTCCAATAAATTTTGAGATTAAATTAAACTATAAAGGGAGAGATATGGTAAAAAATGAAAATATATTTTTTGGTTTAAAAACTAAATGCCACATGGTTTATCCTACCAAAAGTTTGTTTATAAATGTGTGGTTACTAACTATTCTCAACTATAATCACTTTATTGTTGGTATTCTAAATTTTTTATATTAGATATGGCACCTATGTCTATTTAGTTACCTAAAGGTTATAAGGAGTCTCTCTAGCCATTAATGTTGTTTGAATGAGTACTACTCTCTAAAAATGTTATGGCCATGGATTTACCCTTAAGTGATATCTTTTTATTTACCTCACAAGTGTAAATTAGTCAATTGGGATGGGGCAATTTCCATTTTCACTATTAAGTTCTCTCAATGGGATAGCTAATTTTGAGTTCTTATGGTACTCCTCATAATGATTTTTATGGCTTATGCCCAAGTACTTCACATAGTTATGAGTAGGGGTATTTACCCTTATCTAAAATAATAATAGAGGTAAGGAAAACTATTTTTGTAAATAACCTAGCTCCTAGAAAGATACTCCCAAAAAAACATTCTCTGAAATCTACCCATAAGTTGAGAAAGTGCTCTAATACTATATGTGAGGATATTTCTACATAGATTTATAAATAAAATAAATAAATAAACAATGAAATTAAATTAAGAAAATAACCCAAAAGAACCTTCAGATCGTAAGCCACTTTGAGAGGGAAACCTCATTTGAGCAAGCTCAATATAATAATATTTGTGGATGGTGTGCATGCATAGAGTTGGGGGATAATTTCGTGGACATTTCTCATATTGTTATTAGGTAATGTCAATAATTCACTTGCATTATTGACATAACACAATCACTTTAATTACATAACATGATCACATTATTTACATAACATGATCACATTATTGACATAATTCAATCACGTTATTGACATAACGTGATTATGTTATTGACATAGCATGATTACATTATTTAAATTATGAAGTCAATCTTGAATTGAATATTATATTTACTACTCTAAATGTTAAATTTATGGAAATAACAATATAAGTTTACATTTATATTATTATTTTTACATTCTTTATAATTTAAACTCAATTTATTAAATATAATAGATTAAGGTCACTCTACATCTGATAAAGTTGGACTCACAATTGCATGCCTTATGATATGGAAAATAGTTTTTTAAAAATCCAATATAGTCAGTACTTAGGCATTTTCAAGGTCTAAGTATTGAATTTAGGGAATTTAGGGCATACTTTTTGAAATTGATATCCATTTTAGGTAAACATAATCTCATTTTTTAGGTTTTTGTGCCTCTTGGATAGCTTTGTAGCATTTCTAAGAGTCCTAAGTTTGTCAAAATTGAGGTTTGCAAAGCACTGACTTTGAAGTTAATCTAAATTAGTATGATTGGGGTAGCATAGGTCATATTAATGACTAACACACATCAAACAACCACTTTGTGTTAATTTCACTTGTTCATCATCCCTTCCTCATCCTTGATCACTTATTAATCATCTTCCATCACCCCTAATCACTTTTTTCTCATTCCTCATTATCCATAATCACTCCCTCATTGACCCTTACAATATATCATCATATCTAATCACTCCCTCATCATTCTTGATTACTTCCTCATTGACCCTCACTATCCCTCATCATCCCTAATCACTCCCTCTTTATCCCTCATCATCCCTATTTATTCTCTCATTGACTCTCACCATGTATCATCATCTCTTAATCACTCCATAATTATTCCTAATCACTCCCTCATGAAATTTCACCATCCTTTATCATCTTGAATCCCTCCCTCATTATCCTTAATAACCAATCCATCATCCCTAATCACTACCTCCTCAACCATCATCATCCCTAATCACTCCCTTATTAACCTTCATCATTCCTTATCATTTACATTCTCTCCCTCGTCATCCCTAATAACTCCATCATTAACCTCCACCATCCCTTATCATCTATAATAACTTTCATCATCCCTGATCATCTTTAATCACTACTTCCTTAGCCCTCATCACCCCTAATCACTCACTCATTAACCCTCACCATCCCTCATCATTCTTAATCACTCCCTCATACTCCCTAATCACTCCCCCATTAACCCTCACCATCCCTCATCATCTCTACTCAATCCTTCCTCATCCCTCCTAATCTTTAATCACTCCAACCAATACCTTGATGGTGGTATTTCTTGGGGGCTTAACAATTCTATGAGCTAGAAGTGAAGAGTTAAGTGCTAGTATAAATATAAGACATAATGATCAAAATGATGTGGAGGAAAATTTGAATCTCTAATCACTCCATAATTATTCCTAATCACTCCCTCATGAAATTTCACCATCCTTTATCATCTCGAATCCCTCCCTCATTATCCTTAATAACCAATCCATCATCCCTAATCACTACCTCCTCAACCATCATCATCCCTAATCACTCCCTTATTAACCTTCATCATTCCTTATCATTTACATTCTCTCCCTCGTCATCCCTAATAAATCCATAATTAACCTCCACCATCCCTTATCATCTATAATAACTTTCATCATCCCTGATCATCTTTAATCACTACTTCCTTATCCCTCATCACCCCTAATCACTCACTCATTAACCCTCACCATCCCTCATCATTCTTAATCACTCCCTCATACTCCCTAATCACTCCCCCATTAACCCTCACCATCCCTCATCATCTCTAATCAATCCTTCCTCATCCATCCTAATCTTTAATCACTCCAACCAATACCTTGATGGTGGTATTTCTTGGGGGCTTAACAATTCTATGAGCTAGAAGTGAAGAGTTAAGTGCTAGTATAAATATAAGACATAATGATCAAAATGATGTGGAGGAAAATTTGAAACATATATATTTAGCACCTATGAAAAAATATGGGCCTATTATAAATGATTTAATTCATAATTGAGGATATTTTATAAAAAATAAGCAAGTAAAACCACCATATCACCAAAAATGGGTAGTAAATATGAGGATCACTAAACTATGTGATTTCTTGAAACCATCAATTTATTTCCATATGAGGACATTTTATGATCTAAATAATTATATTTAAGGCCTTTTATTTGTATGTATATTTATTTATTCATCATACCAAAGAGTGGGAAATAATTTTCAAATGATTATAACAAGTAGTCCAATAATGGCAAGTGGTGCTTAATTCATAACTTGAATATTCAATCCAATGAAGAGTGTCACACTATGAGATATCTAGTTGCATAGCTCAATAAGTGGGTACAAGTTATCTAGAAATATAAAAAGTTACGTAGATAATATATTATGAACCCAATGATATGGTTGATACTAAAAATATCTCTACTTCCCCCAACAATAAATTATATGAATTAAAAATATTATCTCATTAACAAATGTAGATCAATGGTGAACCAATATACTTCATCAATTCTAATGGAAGTCAAACGAATTTAATTTATCCTAAATAATATTTTCAAAAATTGAAATTTAAATATATGCATCATCTATAACCTCATGTTAATGTATGGTCTAGTGTAATCCTTGAGAAGTGGATCACCTAGTAGTGTCATTCGATGTACAAAATCAAATTTTTTAAAGATGTAATCCTTTGTGACATCTCACCATTAGAGGTATGTGATTTTTTACATGTGTTCAACCATATATTTACCATTTACATGTACTATATGAATTAAATCATTGAAATTTTGTGATAGATTGTCATGATATGAAATACCATATATCATAGTTAGTTTATAAGCTTGTAGTCATTAGTGTAAGGAAGTTCAAAAATCTTGTCAGTTATAGTAATAAGTATACTCATTATGGTAAGAATTAAATTTAATAACATACTTATGGCACCATATCATAGTGTGGTTTGTCTAACAATAAAAAATATAAATAAATTTAACCATAAACTAGATGAATACAAGGATATCCTTCAGTCACATAAATAAGTTCCTATATATTGTACACTAAACAATACTATTGATTTGATCCCTTAACTACCTCTACTTAAACCTATTTATATAACATATCATTTATATAGAATGAATATATCAAGTGGTATATCTATGAAATCATGGATAATGGACACCTCATGCCCAAATCATTGCCTTAAAAAATCCCAACTATTCTTGTACTAAAGAAGGATGGGATATGAGGTTGTGAATTGATTAAAGTGAAGAACTATTATCTTCTTCTAAACATTAAGGAATTTTATACCATATCCATAGTGTAGAAATATTTTCCAAAATTGATCTTAAGTTTGGGTATCATCATACTCATTTTAAACCTGTAGACATTTGGAATATAGACTTTAAAAAAAGGAAGGATTTATTGACTAGTTTGTTATTCCTTTTAGGTTGACACATGTAGTGAATTCATTCATTGAGATTTTGAATGATATCTTCAGTCCCTTTAACTGTGTCATTTTTTTAATATACCTTGATGACATCCTAATCTTTAAAAAACATGGGATGAACATCTACACCATGTTGAACTAGTGTTTCCCATTTTGAAAAACAAAATTTTATGATGACATGAATAAATGTTCTTTTTTAATGTAAGAGATAAAATATTTAGGATACATTAACACACAAGGAGTACATGTGTGAACCTAACCAAGATTCAAGTCATACAAGAATGGGAAACACTGAATAACTTTGCATAGATTTAAATCTTCTCAGAATTAGAAAATTATATAATAGTTTTGTGTTTAATTTTTATCCTTTGAACCAAGATATAAAAGGTGGAACTACATAAAATTTCATCTAGTTAGTTACAAAATAAAGGTAATTTGATGAACTAAAATTTAAACTCTATTTTGTCTAGTACTTGTGTTATTTGACTATAAATTTGGAAGATCATCCAATTCATTTAGTAATAAAATTGACTATCACAAATGGGTATTGAAAAAACAAATCCTATAAAAGAGTTAATTTCTAATATAATGGATTTAAAAACATATTATTGGAATCAAAGATATCTTTAGAGTTTATAATTACATCAGATGATGAGGGATGGTGAGGTTCAATGACAAAGTGATGACAAATGGTGAGGGTCAATGAGAGAGTTATTAGGGATGATGAGGGATGAGGATGGAGTGATTAGGGATGATGAGGGATTGTGATATTCAATGAAGGAGTGATTAGAGATGATGAGGGATAATGAATTTTAATGAGGGAGTGATTAAATATGAGGACGTATGAGGATGTACTGATTAGGGATGATGGCATATGATGAGGAATTGATTAGGGATGATGAGGGATGAGAAAATAGTGATTATGGATGATGAGGGATGAGGAGGAAGTGATTAGGGATGATCAGGTATAGTGAGAGTCAATGGAGGAATGATAAAGGATGATGATGGAGTGATTAGAGATGATGAGGGATAGTGATGGTCAATGAAGGAGTGATTAAGGACTATGAGGAATGAGGAGATAGTGGTCAAGGGTGATGATGGATGAGTATGAAGTGATAAAGGATGAGGGAGGGATAGTGAACTAGTGAAATTAACACAAAATGGTCATTTTATGAGTGTATGTCATCAATATGACTTATGTTATCCAAATCACATGAATTTGGATCAATTCTAAAGTGAGTGGTTTGAAAAATTCAATTTTGACAAAACTAAGACTCTTAGACATACCATGAAGTAATCCAAAAGGAAAAAAACCTTAAAAATGACTATATATTTACCAAAATGGGCATAAATTGTAAAATTTATAACCTAAAATCCCTAGTTTCATTACTTAGACCCTAAAAATGCCTAAGTACTTACTAGATTAGATTTTGAAAAACTATTTTCCACATCATAAGGCATGCAGCTATGAGACCAACTCAATAAAATGAAAAGTGGCCCTAATTTATTATATTTACTAAAATAAATTTAAAATAAATTTTTACCTAACATTTAGATTACTAAATATATGTTTCAAGTCAATAATGGCTTCATGTTCATGTTCACATGATTTTATGTGTAAAACAATATGAACATGATCATGATATTAATTTTATAATAATGTAATAATGTTATGTATTAATGTGATCACATAATTAACATGAACGTGTAATTAATGTGATAATTCTATTTGAATTTGAATTGAAACCCCAAGACTTTTGGCTTGGGAATAGCTTAGATTCATGAGCCAAAGGCTTGGACCTATCAATCTACAATTGAGTTTGAGACTTTTGATAGAAAACAAAAAAAATCAACTTCAATCGCTAAATACATTATGAATTTTAATAGTTAAGTTCAAATTCTTAATACCATTGTGATGAACATGCTCTCCTCTTTCTAAAAATATGATTTTTATAATTTTTGAACTAATTTAAGTTTACAAACTCTATTGATTTATAACTATACCTTTTTTGGTCCATTGCATGCCACAAATATACATGCCTATACATGTTCATGTAATTTTTTTCATTGATCCAAGTGTAAAATAATTTATCTAATCACAAACTAGGCCTAATTATACACAGATTCAAAAAAAATGATTTAAATATTTTTTTAGGTAGTAAAGGGGGTCGCACAGCTAATTATCCATTTTTTGTTAGTTTTTAGGATATATTTACTTTAAAAAATCATTAAAAAAGTATTATTTGAAAAAATATAAAAAAATATAGGTCACAAAGTAGAATATCTTATCTAAATGTTCACCAAAGGGTTTCAAACAATATTAAATGATTCTCAAAAAAAGGTGTGCTACACAGCGATCTATCTTCTCTATTTACTTAAACAAAATAGGAGTTCAGTTTCAAAATTTATATGATTTAAAAATAGTGTTTTAGAAATTGGACTTGAATTGCTACGTTTCATGTTATTACACCATCTTCAAATTTGTATTTTAGATATCTCAAATTATCTACATTAGTTTAAATTTATGAAATTTTAAAGAAAAAATGTCCACATGTAGGTGATTTTTTGTCCCCCAACTTTGTGCACTTACACATGCCTTCATTGGACCTCAAAACTTGCTTAAATAATAAATATTTTCTTGCAACTACTAATTGTTTTATATGTTTGATAATATAAATATGCTAAATGGATGGATTACAATGTATATGCATCTATATCAACTATTAAACTAATAATGCAAAGAGAAGGGTAGGACATGATTTCCTAACATTTGTGATTCAACTAGAATAGGAGATGTGATTGATAATAATGTCTTTTGGTGTGATTTTGAATTTTGATTTTATAAATGCCTTTTTATCATTAATTTTTGTTTTAAATGATTTGTATTTTGATTTTTTGATGGATTTTTCTATTCATCCTCCATGCGGTTTCAAGAAACTAAACATGAGTGTTAAAAATAACTATCACTAGAAAGTTAGACTTGATATCTAAGTAAACAAATTAGAGAGAATGGTGCCTAGGACTCTTGTACTTGTATGTTAGATAAGAATTCTATCTTGAAACTGACCTTAGTGTGCCCAAAGTGGGATGAATATATTGGAGGATATTAAACATAGAATGATCGAGTTACCTCAAATCATAAAAAATGTGAAAATGTGAAAATGATAGGTAAGCATGATTTTGTATCATAAGATATAATTGAAGTTTAGACATGTAAAATTAATTCTATTTAAAGTTGTTACTACAAAATAAAATAACTGATTTTTAGAATTTAAAATCACAATACTTAAACCATTACCTTAATCCTTCAAGGCAAACACTTAATGAAATATAGTTTAAGAATTTTTAAAACTTTATGAGGAAATCTTGGTCCTATCTGAGGTCTTACACTATAACTCATAAAGGAGAGATTGAATAAGTGAAAAAATTGAAGACAAATAAAATAAGGTTTATGAAAAAGGCTTAGTCCTATCCAAGGTATTATATTATAACTCACACAACATAAATTGGATAATTTAAAATAGGTTTATAAAATGATAAATTAATGAACAAAAAATAGATATTAATATTGGACTAGAAAATAAGAGATACTCATGAGGATGGTCAGGTCTTATTTGTAGTGTTATGTTGTAACTCTTGAATTAAATACAAATAAAGATAGACGAAAGGACCAATAATAGGAAATAAGGTTATTGAGAGTAATGTATTTTTGCACATTGGATGTATTTGTAATGAATCTAAAAGAAGTGTTAGTACTTAAAGTAAATAGAAGTATGTAGGAAATATGTAAAATAGTAAACATTTAAGCAACATATTTTTTTAAAAACTAAGCATTAGTGGGTTTTTAAAAAATGTGTCCTTCATTAGTTTTTTATCTATAAGTACTAAGATCAGTTATGTCTTTGACAAGGTAAGGGTCCCACCATTTTTGGGCATACTTATCTTCCTTGTCTTGTGTATAATATAGTGTAATAACTAGGTCACCATTATTGAAAGTTTGTACTTTAACTTTTTTGTTATGTATTTTAGCAATGCAAGATTTATATTGGTGATTATGTTTTAATGCATCCATATGATGTTCATATAGGAAATATAAAAAATAGAGATAGGCTTCTCATAGATCTTGATAAAGAATAATACCATGAAGTGAATTACTTAGTGATGGTAGCTCAACTTCTAGAGGTAAAACTAATTCAAAATCATATACTAATGAAAATGGCATTGCCCTAGCAATAATATGTATGCTAGTGCAATAAGCCCAGAGTGTAGGATAAAGTTTTAAATGCCAATTAGTATGAGACTCTCTAATAGTATTTTTTAATATTTTATTCAAAAAAAATTTGATGACTTCTACTTGGCCATTACATTGAGGGTGATAAGGTGTCGAGAATTTGTGTGTAACTTTGAATTTTGCACATAGTTGTTTCATATCTTTGTTTTTGAAATTTATACCATTGTCATAGATTATGGAATTTCATGTAATTTTTTATTTATTTCTAAGAATAAAATTATAATACTTGAAATAAGGGTGAAGTTATCATAACCTAGATTTGGTTTGCGCTCTGTGATCTAGACGGTTGTAGATACTCCTCTTTATCTTGGTAGGAATGACCTACAAATAAGAAATAACTAAAGGAATAGTTAACTAGTTAGGTGGTATGGTGGATTTCCTATAAATATAGATTCAAGAAGCAGAAGTTTCCTTGGAGGCTGTCAATCCATACTTTTAACAATCAAGTTCTAAAAATGAAAGATAAATTATTTGCATGAATAATAAAATATACTAAAATTAGATATAAGAAGTGCTTGAAAGAGATGGATTTTCCTAATTATAGTAATAAATAATTAGATATTAATTATAAATAAATTATACATGCTTTAAAAATTAGGGTGATCTTTTATGACCAAGTGGAAGGTTAAAAAGTGGGGTTTGGTTAGGGTCTAATAACTAGAATTAGCTTGCTATTAGGATTAACACATAGTGGCCATCAGTGGTTAGGGGTAAAATACTAATGGTTAGGTGACCATTGATGGTTAGTGGAAATACATTATTATTTGGGTGACCATTGGTAGTTAATATGAGATTTGGCTTGGCTCAATAAGTTTTGGTTGGGCAAGGTTGCAGAAAGACATGATAAAGAAGCTAAATCTTGAATCTTGACAAGAGACAAATACTTAGATTTTATTTGTCTAAAGAAAATTTAGGGTGGTTGAAAACTTGTTATGGATCTTGGATAAATTATGGTAGAGTGATGGTACTTTGGGTTGTGAATTACAACACTTTTGATCTCTATCCTAGTTGTTAGTTCATTAGAAGCTTTCTTGGATTTGCTAGAAGAAGAATACCTATATAAGAAGATTTGACACAAGAATTTATTGATGGTTATGATCCTATCTTTCACCTCTTCCTTCTCTCTTTTATAAAAGGAAGGGAGAGGTGAAATAGTAGGTTCAACAAGAATTTTAACAAGGTGTCTAATTCTATCATTGACATGCATAATTATATGAGTGGCTAAGAATAAAAAATCAAGGTAAAGTTGAGCTAGAGTTAAACCTCAATGTGGTTAAAGGATGATCATTGATGGTCAAGTCTAATAGTCTTTGATTAGGGATTGATCATCAGTGATCGATAAGATAAAGGTAGAATGGTCAAATCTAGTTATTTAGTTAGTCAATTTCACTTAAGTTTGTTGGGTAATGGTTAGGAAGTGGTCCCTAGGGGGTCCCAAGGTGATCTAAGGGTCAATGGACATCTAGAATCATAGTGTGTGGTTTTCTAGTGTCTACATTTACCCCTTTTGTTACGTATTTTATATCAGTAAGTTGTAAAAACAAAAAATAGATGGTGGGTCAAAGGTTTGGTTGCCCCAAGTATGGGAGGAGGTGTTCCCCCTCAAACCAAAAAGTGATGAGGTAAAACAAAATTGGATGTGGGTTTGATGAGTGTGTAATTTGGTGATGAAGTTTGTAATTATTTGGATATGGAAGCACAAACATGTGCACAAATTATGATGAGGTCTAATATCCAAGAGGGTGAATTGACTAGGTTTCTATGGTTAAAGTAGTCGCTAAAATAGGTGGTACTAGAAGGACAAGTGACAAGTGGACCAAGTGCCCATATTTAGGCATGCTAGTTAGGTTTTACTTGTAAATATAGGTCTCCTAGGCAAGGTTAGTGTGTTCATAGGTATATAAGGTAGGAAGTGCTCTCAAGAAGACAAAATTGTGTCAGTGTATAAAAGTAGAGTAGGCTTAAATTGTTCAAGATGGAAATGTAGTCATAATGGTTGAAATGACCAAGGAAAGGTCATCAAAAAACATGAAAAAGTTGGGCCAAAATGATTAATATTATGGTTGGTTCATTATTTAGAGTAGTTAATCTTCATGAGTATGTATTAGTTAAGTAGGTTGGGGTAAGTTGGTTTGTTTTAAAAATTTGTGGTTGTGATGAAAAAAAATAGGAGGTTGACCATCGATGATTAGGATCAATTATTGATGGTCTCCTAACAATTGTTAGTGGTCAGATGTTATCCTTAAAAGGTCAAGATTAAAATTCCACCAAGGGTGTTATTTACTCATTTACATATTCGCAACATGTGGTACTTATACCCATACTTGATCAAAACGAATAGTGGTAGTTGGTATTTGACTAAGAGATTGTTAGGTGAGTAATTACTGGGTGAGATTTGGTGCGTGAGAGTGATTGGTTAGAGGTATTGACTAGAGAGGATGTAGAGAGGATGAGGGAGAGCACAGGGTGCAGTGGTAGTTCAAAGGGCACCTCCACATAGATGGTCATAAAATGAGGTAGGTAGTGCACCTATATTTGGTAGTTTTAGACTTGAATTTGTTTGTTTTGGTTTATTGTTTAGATTTTTGGATGAGTAGATTAGGCAATGAGAAAATAAGTGGGAGTGAGGTTTGAGGTTGAGAATTTGGTAGATGGGTGGGATTTAGGTAGAGGGAGGTTAGAATGGTAGTTATTTATTTTATTATTGATTATATGTAGAGAATAGAGGGTCAAGGTTAGGTTTTGCCTATCGTTGGTCACCATACAATGACCATTAACAATCTCTATTAGCCATTGATGGTCATTATCAAACATCAACGATCAATAGTGACCATCAATAGGTCCCTATGTGGTGATCTTTAGTGGTTGGTCCCCTAATTATAGTGGTTGATGGTTTGATTGTTAATATTTCTAAAAAGAACCATCATTGGTTGATAGTTGATCATTGATGGTTGATTAAATAGGGTAAATTTAAAGTTATTTTATAAATGGGGTGGGGGTTGGTTAAATTTAAACAGTTTGTAGGTTGTTTAAGGGTGAAGTAGGTAAGGGGAAAGGTTAGTGGGCAAGAGTGTAGGTTAAGGTTGTAGGTTGTGAGTTTAGGGAAGGGTTTGTTAGGTGAATAGGTGAAATATATAATGTTATGGCTAGGCTAAGATAAGATGTAGGTAGGTATAGGTATAATTCATAGGCAAAATCATGCCAAATTAGGTGAAGTAAGGCACTAGTATCAAACCTTATAAGCAAGGTATAATTTATAGATGAGAGATCAAGTGTTGTAATTTTTATATGATGTATATAGAGTGATGACAGACTAATAGTGGGATCACTTGTCATTAGTGGGATTAGGTAACATCAGGTATTATTAGTGCATGCCTGAAGATGTGGCTATGTTAGTGGTAATCATCAAGAGATGAGATCCATCCACTAACACATTCCTACTTCCTATTAGAGAGATGATGATCTTAATAGAGTATATTCATCATATCATGCAATTACCATTATGAGGTGAGCCAATAGATAACATTAATGATAAGGAGTGAGACTAGCTCATGGGTTTGTTTTATGGTGATGATGTGGTGCATGAAAGGTGGCATACTCGAGGCCTACATTATGCACCCTTATATCACACGGATAGGTTCATGAGATGGATTATCACTATGATGATGATGGTAGTGACTTATTATACATTTATAGACTTGAGAAGTGGAAGGTTTCCTTTTATATTATTAGGTGTTTTGGTAGGTATGATGATGGATCAGATAGTATATGCTTGGGAACCTATCCTATTAGTGTAGATATGTGAAGATCTATAGGGTTACATGGCACATAGGAGGTATGGTATTAGCATTGGGTTTGTGCTACATTTTTGGTCTTATGAGCACATTAGATTATTTAACCAAGTGGGATGCCATGACATAGCTTTATTTACATGGAATTTAGAGTCGGGTATATACAATGGAGGTATTATTTTGTGATCACAAGACTAAGAGGAGGGGCATATGATCTAGATTGATATAGGGATATATTAGATGCAATAGTGATGGGAGACATGATTTGGTGATTATATGTCTAATTTACTATATGGGTCAGTCATATGAGGTAGATTTTATCACAATAGAGTTATAGGTGGATCTATGGGAGGTGAGATCTAGAGGTAGAGTTGATCCCTTTCGACAGGGTGAGGAGATAGTTTGGCCTCATTAAATAAATCCAAAGGACGTTCCTAAGGTATCAAAGGGAGGATGTAGAGTTCCCACTGCCTACCCCAAAGCTAGTTCATAACTTTATCAATTGTGAGGAACTACTAATGAGAGTGGATGTGGATAACACAACATGGTTTCAGGCTCACTATGATGTAACCATTTTTATAGGTTATTATGGTGTCCAATAAGATATATATGTGGGAATGGATGGTAGAGACTAGATTTAGGGGGATGCCCCTAATAGATAGGCACTATTGGTAGAGAGAGATTAGGCACAAGCAACACTAACTATAACACATGCATCCTTAGTAGTTGTGACCTATGAGAGAGATTTAGCATAGGGATAAGTGGCCTATCTTACTAGAGAGAGGGATCATGCTAGAGCTTAGCTATCCATGATTACATAGGAGAGAGACTATCTTAGATAGGTAGGAGGGAAAGCATTAGTATTGGCAAGACCACCAGGTACTATCTCCATGGATAGATATGTAGTGATAGTTGAGAAGTTATATTATTATGAGGCCTTGATATTCACATGCCTTCAAGATGAGCCTAGATGAGTTGAGTACAAAATAGGGATCACTAGAGGGGCTAGTAGTGCAACACCAAGTCAATGGGTTGCATCTATAGGTGGACAGGTAGGCTCAGGAGGTGGATAAGCTCCAAGAAGTAGTGGTGTTTCAAGGTCTTATAATCTCATTAGACCATGTATTTTTATGTATTATATGATTTTGATACCATCCTATGAGCTGATGTAGTGATACGTATATATCCATTGAGAGACATGTACATTATTATATGTATGATCATTATTTTGATTATGTGTTCATGATATATAGATGTGCTCATAGTTTATGGTTTGTGTTTATGGATACAATGTTGTTTATTTATGATATGTTGTTATGATGATTATCATGTTATGGTTTATGTGTACTCACCTAGCTAGGCATGTGATGGTATGGATATTTAATTTATGTTCATTATGATATTGATATGATGGATGTTTTTTATGTAATTATCAATGATATATATCTGATTAGATGATGTGATGTTTTTATTTATAGTTATGGATTTGGTGTTATGATCATTATAATGGATATAGCTAGTGAGGATGGTATTCATGATGATTATTTTTATGATTTTATGATATTGATATGACATTGTTATGCTTACGATAATGTAACTGATGTTTGTGACATGGTTATAGTTTATGGATAATATTTCTATGGATGTGATAGATCATAAGTTGATTATGATGGTATGATTAGGTGATGTGATGTTCATGATGTTATGATATGATATGGTTTTTATGATGAGATGGTTTTTTGCACATGTAGATTTTTTAAATTAATGAATCTTTGTTTCCTTACCTATCTAGGCATGTGATGGATAACATATGTAGATGATGTATGATTAAATGGTTATATATGCTTCATGATTATTTGGTGTTGTTGGTTATTTGGATGAGATTAATATGATGTTATTTTGAGTAGAGACATGTTGAGTTAGATTATATGTGATGATTTATTAACTTATGATGTAATAAAAGGTAATGGTGTGATGATTGTATGTTATTATGATAGTCTATGATGGTAAAGATGTTATTTTGATTAAAAACACTTAAACAAGGCACAACATGTAATAAAACACATAATTGGATTGTAAATGTTTTTAATGAGCTACATATGATTATATGAAGGAAGTTGAATCTTTAAGAAACATAAAGTAAGTTGGATTACAAGACTAAATATGAGTGAGATAGGATAATAAAGAGACAAGCATCGTAGTGAATGTATCAATAATTAGATATGAGAGAATAAGAAAAAGGCATGATTCTTCTTCATTGGTAAGGACTGAGAAAAACTTAAGTTAGATCAACTTATGAACATAAGCGCTTTGAATGATTCATATGAGTGATTGTTAGTTTGTTAAAAGAGTGTCTTGATCTCATAATTTCAAGTAAGTCAAAATCCCTTATTTATAGAAGGTATAAATGAGAGATTGATGAAAATGGAACCTTCTTGTGAGACTAAAATGCCTCTTGTATAGGTTACCAAAGATTCAATATAAATAATTCCATGTCATATAAGGTGTAAAATGATCAATGTGGGAAGTTTACTTATGAGAGATTTATAGATTCAAAATTATTTTTTCTTTTTCTAATTTTGATAATGGGTATTTCAATATTTTGCTATTTTTTGAAAAGATGGGGAAGTTGATCGATATATGAAGCTTCCAATAAATTACTATTCTTTGATAAATGATTTACTCAAACATCCTTCAAGGGAGTGGTCTAAGTTTATGAGCTTTGTTTAAGTATTTTGGATAGTTATCCTTCAAGGGATCAATCTACCTTATATTGAGTAATTTTGATATGTTTTGATAGTATTCCTTCAAGGGAGTAGTCTGTGAATGATTTATTTTGATTACACACTTAATTTTGTTGTTGATTTTTACTTTTGATGATGTAGACTTGATTATATAGGCTTAGAGGTTCACCTTTATGAAGGAGAAACTAAAACATCATAAGGTGGATGATATGTAAAATAGGTTTAAGGGACAATTACCATGTGAATCTATCTTATAAAAGGGGTGAAAAGTGTCATGAGAATCATTCCATCGGTAGAGCCATAGTACCCATGTTCAATATCAGGCTATGATTGTGATGGATAATCACATGGTTCAGTTTTAATTGGTTGTCCTTAAAATAAGGAGATGAATGTGGTTGAAAATAAGGGATGACCTTAAATTAGATAAAAGTGAGTTTGATCTTGTTTAACAAAAGAAAGGATGCATATGTGAAGCATTAAGGGGCTCAGGTTTTAGCTTCCTTTCAAGAGAGGACAACTGGTAAGCTCCCAATCCATACTTTTGCATTATGATATAAGGTCCAAGCTAATTGAAAACAAACTTGCCCTATTTTCTTTTCTCCATATCAGTGACATGTTGATTTTCCTTTAAGATGAGGTCTCTGATGTTAAATTATTGCACTTTAAGGTGTTTTTTATAAGCATGCTTGATTCATTCTTGATAGACATGAAGATGAGTAAGTTCAACCAAATGACATTCATCAAGTAGCCTAAGCAGGGCTAAATATTTTTTATAATAATCTTAAAAAATGATATCTTGTAGGGATATGTGAAGAGATGGGATTTGGAATTTGAGAGGCAAGACAACCTCTATTCAAAAAACAAGAGAGAAAATAGTAGTACCTATGGGGGTTTGAATGCTAGTATGATATGCCCATAAGGTGAAAGGGACGTGCAAATGCCAATCCTGACTAGATGCATTAACCAGTTTAGTTAGCATGTTGTTAAGAGTTTTATTATAGGATTTTACCTATCCATTAGTTTGTGGATGATAGGGTGATGAGAAACTTAAATTGATACCAAATGTGTCACAAAGACCTTGGACTTATTTGTTTTTGAAATATTTTCCATTGTCGATGTGATTTTATGAGGAACACTGAAATGATAGATAATGTGATGGTTGATAAAATTGAGAATATTTTTGGCTTTGGTTGAGATTAGAGGAATAACCTCTATTTATTTGGTAAAATATTTTATTGTAGTGATGATAGAATGATGTCACTATGAATAATGGGGGTTACTTTCATCAATAAAATACAAACCCTATTGTAATAAGGGTGAGATATCCTTGGATACTTGAAAACTATGGATAGGTGCATGATGTAAATTGACACATTGTTGACATCTAACACACTTTTTCACATAATCAAAATAATCTTTGTTAAGGGTGGGCCAATAATATCCAAGGTGAATGATGCATGTAGTGATGACTAGACCACTAAAGTGTCCTTTGTAAATCCCATAATGCATTTTTTTTATAGCATGAGAGGCTTTGTGACTGCATAGGCAATGGAAGGGGAGACCATCAAAGCTGTGTTTATAAATAATTCCCCCCATTATGGCATAACATGAGTTTCTCTAAATAAATTCTCTTTGATCATTCCTCAAAAGGTTGGAAGGGTTGATGGTAAGGTTGAGATATTTGAAGGTCTATTGGTACCAAAGGTCAAGTTGGGTCTCCTCCACATTGAAGATGGTATGAGATTCTGATTTGATATAATAAGGATGGGTAATTCAATGGATAATTATAGATAACTTATAGTTAGAGGGTGTAGATAGGATCTAGGAATCAAGAGAAGCCATCATATCAAAAAACTTGTTTGTAGATTACAGAGTGGTTTAGATATGATAGTGTTCAAATGATGCCAAGAGTGCATTAGCTAGTTATTTGTACTATTGTAAAACATCATTATTACATTGATAAAAGACATTTATTTTATTTACCACAATTTGAGAGTCACCAAAAATATTGTTGTTTTGACTCCCAAGGCTAATACAATTTAGAAACCTATCACTAGGGCTTTGTACTCAGCCATATTGTTGATACATTCAAAATCTAGATTGAAGGATAAAGTAAGAGGTTCACCATGAAGGGGAATAACGATGATGTCATCTCCCCTACCAAATTGACACTTTAATCCACTGAAGAACATAGTCACTTGATAGGTGAAGTCTGCCATAGAGACGGTTATGATGGACTCATCTAGACACTCGAGAGGATGAGGTTGGTTATCTATTAATGGTTCTTTGGAAAATTGGTTGATAATTAATTACCCTTTAATTGACTTATGATATAATAAATCAAGGTCAAACTTAGCTAAAATCATGAGACACTTAGCTATACATTGATTTTGGTATGGCTTGGAATGCATATACTTGAGAAGGTTGGTGTTGGTGATGACAAAGGTCTTGTGGTTGATGAGGTAATGGTGATGTTTGGTCGCCATAAAGACTAGGGAAATGTAGATATATTTGGTATGGGCATATTGAGTCTTGTACTTTATAATAATATTAGTTTATGTAGTAGATGGCTTGTTATTTATGTTTCTCATCTTGATGAGACAATATTACCCCTAAAGAGTGGTTAGTGGTGGAAATATAATTGTAAAAAGTTTGATATTCCATGAGAGGAATGAGGATGAGTGGAGATAGAAGGTAATTTTTAAGTTAATCAAAGGCCTTTTGATAGTCATGTTGGCTAGATATTTTATAAGCCATAAAAATATACCTAGGCAATCAAACTCAATTAAAAGCATGAGCCACTTATCCATACATTGATTTTATCATGGATTGGAGTGTATATACTTGAGAAGGTCATATTGGTGATGACAAAGGTCTTGTGGTTGATGAGGTAATGGTGAAGTTTAGTGGCCACATAGACTAGGTCAAGGTAGAGATTTTTGATATGGGAGTACTCAGTCTCATACTTTATAAGTGTATGGATTATGTATTAGATGTCTTGATCTTTATACTTCACATCTTGATGAACCAACATTTCCCCTAAGGAGTGGTCAATAGTGGAAATATAAAGGTAAATATTTTGATCTTCCTTGGGAGGAATGATGATGGATGGAGATAGAAGGTACTCTTTAAGTGAATCAAAGGCCTTTTGATAGTCGTGTTGGCTAGATATTTTTTAGGCTTGATATTTTGAAGCTCTCGTATGCTTATGTTTATCTACTCTAACTATTCACACTTTTAGTTTTTACATTTTATACAAATTATGCACATGGTATACACAAGTTATCTTATTTTTGGGTATTACTTTAATCACAAAGTTCATGAACCATAACAGAGTGATTTTGAAGAAAGTACATAGTTGATTCAAATATTATAAAAAAAAATTATTAGGAAGTGGAGAATAAAAAGAATATAATATATGAAAAAATAAAAACTTTACTTCATAACAAGTAGTTTTTGTAGAGCTTATTGTATCCATACAAATAGATAAACATACAAGATGTGATAATTATTTCAATAAATGATTAGGAAAATTTTGAATTCATATTTAAATTAAATGATAATAGAACTTTTACCATTTTAATCCTCACATAATGCACTGAGATATCTCCTTAGACACAAAGTTCCACAAAAACTAACTTTCTTCTTATTCACTTTGAACAAAGTTCATACAAAATCATACAAAAATATAAACACAAGTTTTAGATTGCTTTGTCTTTTTTAATAATAGTTAAAATTGCTTTTCAAAATTATCATTCCCTTTATGTACGTATTCCCCCATATTTATACCACTTTCAGATATCAAATACAATTAGGAGATAACTCCTTGAATTCCCCATGTGTTGCGTTAAATTTTGAAAATTGTTAAGAGACATCTTCCTTGAATTTCTCATATGTGACATTTAACTCTTATCAGTTCTATTATTTGGATAAAATACAACTTATTTTCATGTTGTGCTCAACTCACTTAAGTAATTTGTTTTTACAAAATGACTTCAAGTAATGATATCTAGCCAATTTACTTGAGTCTTAAATTATATATAGAAAATTACTTTAATAAGTAATTTATCTAAGTGATATTAGTTATAAAGTAACTACTTAAAATAATAAAATTTAAGTACATTTCTAAAGTCATTTGAATAAAATAGAAGAAGTTGAGAAGAGAATAAATAGTAATCACTCTAATTCATTAACTTTTGTTCTATACTTTTCCCTATAATTGATGTGTTGTGACAACATAAAATGAATGGTTGTATCATTTTTCTTGGCAACTGATTGACTTTTTGTTTCAAATTTGAATATCTCATTTTCCAACTTCTTACAATAACCTTTAACCTTGTTATGATTGGGTTCCAAACTTTTTACTTGTTGATGACTTTTCATTAACACCTTTATTGATTCTATTGTGAATGGAGTCATGGCCTCTTTAATTAATTACTTGAATTATTGATTTAATTATTCATGTGTCCTTGGTAATTATTCAAGCCAAACATTCATGAGATAGAAGATAAAATCCTTTAGATCTATTTTCATGTTGCAAGCATTTTCTTTCAGAGTCTTCATTTCTTCAAGCATTACTCCAAAAATGTGCATGCAAAAAGATATGATGTGTTCTTCTTGCTTTGATTTTATCACTAACCCGTCTAAAATAATATTTTCTTCAATAAAAATCATTTCACCTAAAGCATTTATTTTTTGAATGCTATCATATTGCAATTCATATATTCCACTTTCATTTTCAATCTCCATCATTATTTTTAGTTGTGCCAATTTATTCTTCATATCAGCTAAATTGCTTAGAACCTCAAAAAACCATTTCTATTCAATTTTTATCATTTACTCTATCCATTCATCAACTACTTTGGCCTTATCACCAATTTCATCTACCAAATTTATTATTTGATGATCAATTATATCTCCTAAAAGTAATGACTATTGGGGAGAAAATCTTACCACTTTGGAAATTATTTCACATAGCTTAGAGATTTGTTCCTTTAGTTTGGCTTTATTAGCATTTTCTTCATCAATATTTTGAAAAAGGGTATTGATAAGAGTCTGTGTGTCTTGCTTTAGGCCCTTTGTAGTGACTTCCCTTAGGGATAATTTTATAATTTCCAAGTCTTCTTCATTTATTTCACTCTTATACTTACCTTGTGGAGGAACTAATATTTCTATAATTTTTTTGACCTGGAGGCTCAATTATTAGTTTTGAAGTCACTCTGGAATTCTTAGGATTTTTACCCTTATGATAAAGACTTTTAAAAAACTCCAAGTTTATTACTTCCAAAAAAAATTCTTCTTTTGATTTAGGAGTTGTTTGTAATGCTAACTATGAGGATAAATATGTACTAGTATAAGTAGATGAATGTATCACCATTTGTTTTTTATTATCTCCCACCTTTGTCTCTTGAGAAGGAACTTATCTTGTATTTATAATATATTCTATATGAATAACATTGGAAACCATTTATTCATATTTCTCTTTCTCTGTATGCTTTTGAAAAGTTTCCTATTCTTTTTCTTTGCTAGTTGTTTTATTCTTAGGTTCAACTATTGTGATATCTCATGAGATGAGATTACCTCTCTAGTAGTTATCTACTTTATCTCTTTTTGGGTAGGAATAGGAGAAATAGTGGGTTGATCATTAGAAGGAGGTGGAGCAGTAGTTGGAGAAGATAAGGGAAGAGGAGGAAGAACATCAATCTCTTTTCGATTAGATTTCTCAAGAGATTTGATGTGAAGAGACTTTGAAGGTGGCATGACTATGGATGGATCTACATCTTTTACTACTAAATTCATGTTTTCCACTAGTAATGAATATGAATATGTGAAAGGTGTGGTAGAAATAGAAGTGATAGGAGGAGTAGTGTCTATGGAAGAACCTAGAGGAGATGTAAAGGTAACTGACTAAATTGGCACCCTTTTTTAACTAGAAAATATGTTTCATCAATATTCTTCTTGAATTTCAAATTATTCTTTGATTCTTGAATACCTTATCCTTGAATCATTTTACTTTTATGACTTACTTGGCCAATTTATATCATTATTAACTCCATATATTAGCCCTTACTAAGAATCCATGTTGAAGTCATAGCAAGAACCATTGAAGTTCTCTTAGCAATAGTCTTTACCTGATTCTTCTTGTAATCAATTTCAGGGAGTGGATCATTATCTCCTCCTATTGCATGATAATAATCAATAATTACTTATCCATCATATTCCATGTCATTAGGAATTATATCCAAATCAAATGAGTGAATTTGTTGAATGGTCATCCTATTATTATCTCTTTCTCTTACCTTAAATTCATCTCTACAATCAATCTAAAAGTCTTTTAGGGTAGGGATATGCATATATTCAAGATAAATTGTGCTATGTATTATGCCTCTTCAATAAAATTTTGTTTTATCCTCAAAATTTGATTGATTATAGTTATGATACATCTCTATTTATGCATATTTGGTGTTATAAATACTTGTACAATGATATTGTCCAATAACAATAAGAAAACAAACTAAAGAATGATGTACTTTTAATTGAATGTCATGTAATTCTGCCAAATGTCTACATAATTCCATTATAATCCATTTATCACTAGGGTACCTTGGAAATTTTACTAGTGCCCTTATGAAACCACCAACTTTGATGTATGTAAAATTCAAGAATTGAGTAAAAATACATCCAAAATGGAAAACAACCTCCCAAGCTACATCAGATACTCTCTTTACCTTTAAATAAATATTCAATTTACAAATGACTTCATAGAATAATGCATCATTTACTGTTTTATATTGCTTGAAGTATTAAAAAAAAAATTAATTGAGGGTAGTATTCATAGATGGGATCTATTGCCATTAGCCCTTTTGTAGTCAACCTAGAAAAGACTCCATTAGATGTTGCAACATATACTAAATATGAAGTCATTTTAAAATCAAGATTTTTCAATACATTACTCAGCTAATGATCAATGTTGTCACTTATTGTTCTTGACCATTCAATCTTATCAGAACACCTATTAACATTAATAGTTCTTATGTAGGCATACATCTAGGTGGAAAAGTTCTTGGTAGCTTTGTCTCCATTGATTCTACATAATAATTTCATGATGTCATCAACTTCTTAGACCAAGTTGGAACTCATTATTTTCATCAAAATATTTGAGGGTTTTTTTGGTTTCTTTAAATAAGTTGTATTCATTATCTTGATACAATCTATTATTTTAATCTTCTAGAGATCTTTAGCTTTTACCATTGATAAGTCTAGAACTTTAGGTCTTATTGGGATCTTTAAAAAATAGTCAAAATACTAAACATTTAATATGATCACCACATTTCCTAAATTATCTTTTACTATTCTAGTGAGATAATCACAGTACTTAGCAAATTTGAGAACAAATTTAGGTAGTTGTGTAGAGCTTTAGAAAGTTGCAGCTTGTAGGATTTTATTATTTGTCATTGCTAGCATGAGTGGTGTTTTGATTGTGTCTTTAGATATTTCAAAAAAATAAGTTATGGAAACATGTACCATGTTAGTTTCATTAATTTTTGACGCTTTGGTTATAATGTAAGACTCAATGGGATATCCCTTGTATTCATACTTCATCCCTACTTCTTTTTATTTCCCAAATTCCTTTTCTTTAGTCTTTACTTTCCTACTTGGACCTAAAACTTCTTCAAGTGAAAGCTCAAGAACTTCTTTAATTAGAGTTGCTTCTTCTTCTACTCCTGACATTTATTGTGACTAACGCTGGAAAGACTTGGTAAATGCTCTTGAAAACTTAGTAATTATTCATGTTATTTTTAGAAAAGTTTGTACAATTGAATTAAGTTGTTGTCTTATGTAACAATCCTAAACAAGCTTAATGTATTAGGAACTTTGAGTAGTAGTAAACCTTAAAAACTTCAAGAAACTCATTCTAAGTAATAGGGTGTTGCAATACTGGGAAGGTTTGGGTATTTATCAAGTCTTTAGTGTTGAAGACTCTGAGTGAGTGATAGGCATTTACAACTTAGATTTTCATTGGGAAAGCTACTAAAGTTAGAAAAGATGATGAAGTAGAAGTAATATATAGTTATAACTCTAGGTAAGCAATCAGTAATTGAAAATATGAGTAGGCAATGCCCCTTGGGAGCTTCATGTAACATGAGACTAGTTGTTCAGGTTCAGGATTTTGAGTAAGTAATATAGGTCAATTGTTAAGTATTTGTAAAAATATTCTATCTTTTGGGATTTTATTTGATATTTTCAAATGAAAGGTATTAATAAAAAATTTACAATGTTTTAA
This sequence comes from Torreya grandis, assembly GCA_037957365.1. NCBI lineage: Eukaryota > Viridiplantae > Streptophyta > Pinopsida > Cupressales > Taxaceae > Torreya > Torreya grandis. Next base: position 1,179,902 of record JARHVA010001138.1, read on the forward strand.
CATCACTAAGCATGCAAAAATGACTTACAATTGTAAGTAAAATAATAAATGATAGAAAAAATTTAAAAATAATACATGAAATTTTTCCTAAGAAAAATAAGATATATAACCAGAATGGGATCATGAAACTAAACTAAATACCTTGATTGCAAATGGGTTGTGAAGATTTTATGTCAAAATCACTCTAGAAGTTCAAACAATGTCACTCGAGATTCATAGGGGTAGTAATTAAGCTAGAAAATTTGAAATCCACATAGCAAATGAGGTAGAATTTTTAATATTTATATCAACCTATGCATTAATGACAACTAAGTGACACATGGGAGGGTAGCCATGCAATCATTTTTTTAACTATTGAGTTTCATGAATTACTTCACTTAATTTGGTTTATGAAGTCAAGTAACTCCATAACACTGATTTGGTCTAAGCTTATGAAGACTTTTGGATTATGAACCTTTATTGCTTTTACTTATGAGTTTATCAAGAAAATTAATTAACTTCAAAACTCTAGATTGGTCTAATTAGTGTTTTACAAGTTTATAAATATACTTTATTCATCTTGTATGATTTTGAGAAGTAAAGTCATTTCACAATTTTGATTTTACTGAATGGTGTAATTCATGTTTGTGAAGATAACTTACCTCACTTATATCATTTTGAATAATTAAAGTAACCTAGAGAACCCGAGTTGGCCTATAAATGAGCTCAAACACTTGATTTTTTGATTTTTTTAGAAAGATGGACAAATGGTTTTATGATAATGATCTAGGTAGACATTTTCTAATCTTATGAAGTAATTTTAAGAAATTTTGATAAAAAAAAATGATTATGGTGAAAACTAATAAATTCTAAGTCTTATTTAGGGGATTGAGTTTTGACAAGGATAAATTAATTTTATAAGACACAAAAAAAATTCAATATAAATAACCCAAAATTTCCAAGTGTGAAATTTTGGGGACACCAACTAGCTTCGATTGGGGACATATTTGTTTATATCAGAAAGAATAAAACAAAAGTGAGATCCTAGTATCTCTAGTTTTGAGTCTTGTCTATTAGGTATAGAGTCATTTAAAACTCAATCACAAAAAACCTCAAAACAAACAAATTAAAAAAAAATGTATAAAATAAAAACTAAGGTTTTATTTATATGCATATAAGTGTTACCTTGTTACTTGGTTCTTATAAAGATTCAAGTGTTTCCCATTGTAAGGTACTGGTAGTTCAATTATATCTTAGTAAACTAGGATGAAAACATCTTTTCCAACAATTTTATTTATTGTGAAAGGTCCTTTCCATAGTGAATCAAATTTTTCATGCATCCATTTTGGTTCTTTTCACTTATCCCATAAAAGGACCAAGTCACCAACTTCAAAATTTATTTCTTGAGCCTTTTTGTCAAAAATATTCTCTACTTTCATTTTACGATTATTTAAATGGTCATAAACTTGAATACAAATTTCTTATAGTTCAAATTAAAACATAATCCTCTTATCAAGTGAATCTTGATAAGTTGCATCATCAATTGCCTTAGACAATTGTAAAGTAGGCAACTCTATGGTGATGGGTATTTTAGCATTTATTCCATACAAAAACTGAAATGGAAACATTCTAATGGATTTATATGGAGTGATTTTGTTAGCCCATAATGCATCAGATAGCTTCTTATGCTAGGTTCATTGATTATCATCCACTAGCTTGCAAATGATAGTCATCAAGTTCTTATTACTTGATTTAGCTTGGCCATTCCCATGACAGTAGTAATTTTGAGAGTGAACTAAATATATTCCATATAAATAATATAAATAAGTTAATTTAGCTAAATAAAAGTTAGTGGCATCATTTGTTACTATCTTGTGAAGAACACTAAACCTTATTATAATTTTTTCCTTGATGAAATTGCATACAACTTCAGAAGTGGCTTGTGAGACCTATCTCTATGTACATTTGGATTAGTTACAATAGGTCTCTCATCTATTATGGGAGTAGATGATAGTGACTCCTTAAAGTACAAAGGTGAAGTGAGAGGAGTAATACTCTCTAGAAGTGGAGGATAAGTAGGAAAATAAGGTTCCTTAAGAGGGTATAGTGCAGAAATAATGTTCCATTCAACATGTGGTTGAGGAATAGGTAGGGTGTTTTTTTCAAGTAGTAAGAGGATAGTTAATATTGGTGTAAATAGAATTGGGATTACAGGCTCCTCAGGTGGAAAAAGGAGTGGTAAATGATGATCTTCCACATGAGAGAGTGGAATGGGTGAAATAGGATCTTCTCCCTGAAGAGGGAGAATGGGAAAAATATATGCCATAAAATGTGAGGGAGGATTCAATGAAATAGATGTCTCTTATTGAGGGGCAGGTTGAATTAAAGGTAAAGGAAACACCATATTAATTGTATGGATATTATGATCACCTGAGTTAGCTATCGACTGGACAATATTTTGATTTGGTGAATGGTTAGGAAAAGGGTATTTGAACACATTCATACTCTGATTAGGGGGTGCATTAAGATTATCAAAGATGAGATCACCTCTATCAAGCATGTCTTGAAAAACATTTTTGGGTGTCTTGTAGTTATTATAATTGTCACCTTTAACTCAGTGGTAATCACAAAACTCATCTTCATTGTTCCAAGTTAGGATAGGATAAGAAGGGTATAACTATATAGGAGGTTTGATCTGAAGAAGGGTTATGACACCTTATTGTAATAGTTTATCTAAGATGGATGTATATGACTCCCCAATCAGAGTGTATTGTCTTTGTTCATACCATTGTTGGAATTGCTTGGCTAGATTTTGCGAAGTTGAGGAATTCAATTGGTTTATGGTTGTGTAAGAGGTTGACTTAATGACCACCATACTAGTGGATCCCTTAGCCTTTTGGTTAGAGGGAGAAGTTTTAGAGGAGTCATTTGACTTGGAATCGGGATTCTTACTAGGCAACTTGACTTTGCCTTCATCTATAACACAAACCATGAGTTTTCATGCCATTGTAAAGGCCTCATCAAGTGTATAAAAACTTTATACCTAGAGTGTGGATGAGATGTGCTTAACACATGCCCTTGAGAAGAGCTCAATAAGCTCAGGTTGGGGTAAGGAGAAAGAGAGCTGATTGATCAAACTTATCCAATGAGTGACAAAATTTGCAATAGACTCATCATCAAATTATATGATAGAATAAAGGTCTATTATAGAAACTTTTTTAGAAATGTTAATATAGAAATGGCATAGGAATATTTGTGCAATTTGAGTAAACAATATAAGGGATTGTTGAGGTATAGAACTATACCAATCCAAAGTAGCACCTGAAAGAGACATAGGGAAAGTGTGAAGTAGTAATGAATCATCATGTCCTATTAAATAAAAAGCATGTATAAATGCTCACAAATGCTATTATGGGTCCTCTTTACTCTAGAAATGAGTAAATTTAGGGAGTTCCCATTAGCTTGGATAAGGTTGAATAGGCATAGAAGGATGGATTGGTTCATTGCATATATAATCATAAGATAACACATTCTTTGAACCAAAAATGGATGTCTCTAGATTATACATCTTGTCCATCAACATCTTAATGAGGTTTGGAGGTGGATTAGATTGAGGAATACCTCTTAAGTTATAGGGTATCTAATAGGAAGTAGAGGGAGCGTATGACATAGCTTGTTGAGGTTGTGTCAAGGAACATAAGGATAATGAGTCATAGGCTAGGGTGTAGAAAGGAAAGGGGTTTGTCCCATTGGGTTGAAGACTATGCCTTGGTTGGTTATTATTATTACAGGTTGGATTATTGACATAGTTACACTAGATGAAAAGTGAGTCATAACTTAGTTAATTATATGCATAAGGGTAGATGGAATAGGTACCACTAAATTTTGAAATGGGGAGTGACTTGGCTAAACTGGTTATGGTTATGAAAGTAAGGAAGTTAAACCATGGTTTGGGTGGGATTGGGTAGTTGGAGATGCTATATTTTGGACATTGATCATAGTTGGGTTACTCATTGAAGTGGTGGTTTGGGTAGCCATGGGGAAAATAGTAGAGGCAACTAAAACTAAGGTTGTCTCCATTAGAGAGGTTGGCATACCATAGATTGGGTCACCCAAAAAATTATGAGTGCGGCTCATAGCAAGGTAATGTTGAAGGGATGCCACATTATGATCAAGAAATTTATCAAATTCTTAATCTTGCTCAAGCATAATGGGAATTTGGTTGGGGCTCAGAGTTTTCTCTATATCTGAAGTGTGCTCCATGATAGAATCAAAAATGAGAGGAGAGGGTGGAAGTGGCTACTGGCTTGCGTAATCAGTAAGAATTTTATCTTGAGATCATGTTAATACCTACAAGAGGATGTTTAATTAGTTTTACTACCCTGTATTAGAAGAGAAATAAGGAAAAACCAAGTTTGAGTGTGGGTAAGTGGATTATTTTAGCTTGTTATTTTGAGTAGATAAAATTACATAATTATCAACATTGGTCTCTTGACCGATGTCAGTAGGAAAATTTTGTTGATGTTGGTGGTTTAACTGGTGTCAATAGGTAAAATTTGTTGATGTCAGTAGGATTAGTTGATGTCAGTCACTGTGAAATCTTGCGAGAAGAAAATATGATTTTTTAAGGAATGATAGGTTGAAACTAGGTAAAACGATGGATGTAAAAGGTTTGTGTAAGAAAAAATAACACTCAAAAAACTTGAGATAAAAGGTTATATAGACTAAGTATTAAGAATAGTATTGATTTTGTGAATGAATAGGAAAATGCCGTTACCAACTCAAAAAAATAGAAAGCAATTGAAAATCAGAAAAAGAACATACAACTAGCAATTATTTAGTTCTAGAGATTAATTTTTAGTCTCATGTTGGCTTATGCCTTAATCAGATAGTGAGAAGAGAATTTGGTTATTGAAAGTACTATAAAGTAATATAGATCTAGTTTCAGGTTAGTTTTGGTACTCAAAAGGAAATTTGTGTTAGACCAAGAACATGGCTTGTTATAGGAGCTTGCTCTCCACACTTCATGAACATGGAGCTGGGCTAGGCCACTTATCCAAAATATACATTTGTCTGGAGATTATACTCCACCAAAGAATGGAGTGGGTTCTCCCCTTGGTGGTGAAATCCAAGCAGGATAGCTAGGTAGGGTAAGGGAATCCACTAGGTGATGAAATCCTAATTGGCCTTTTCTCAGGTGAGTTTAGATGTTTGTTTATGTGAATTTGATTTGGTTGTGTAACATATGTGTAGCAAAATTTATTCAAAATTATTGTAATTAACTAGGTGAGTTAACATGCAACAAGTAAACTATGAAATGCAATAAGTTTTAAACCCAAATTTGAAATGTTTAGATTCGAATGAAAATAGAGATGAAATAGGAATAGAGTATGAATTTCACTATCCTAATGTGAATGTAAGAAGAATTAAAGAAGATATTCTCTCTTTTTTTTGTAAAATAAAATGATAGATTTCTTTTAGAGGTAAAGAGAAAAGAAAGAAAATTTTACTTTAATGTTTTTTAAATAGAAAATATGATATTAAATTTTTTATTTTAAGAGAAAAGAGGAAGGAGGAAGTGAAAGAAATGAAATTTTCACTATAATTCACCTATATGAATGCTTAAAACAAGAAATGAACCCAAGGAAAACACTAGGGTCCCACTAGGCATGCCATAAATGTTTCATTAAATTTTGTTTATTTTAAGTCTAAAGGAAAATAGAAAGAAGGATGGGGATAAGTGATTAGAATGAACTTGGATTTTGTTTGTGCATCATATCCAAACATTATGAGCACTCTATTTTGACTGGAGAGGAATACCTATAAATAAGAAAGCACTACCACAAGATGTTCGTTAGTAGTTAAGTGAGTGGGCTACTAGGCTACATGCTTGTTCGAGGAAGTGTGAAACTTCTTTAGAGATGATAGTCCACTTTTGAAAGGCAAAAAAATAATAAATATTTGAAAGAGAGGTAAAGAAAGAGTAAAAGAGAGGTAAGATTATTGTTATTAATAACTTGTATGCAAAAGAGAGTGATAGGTTTTAGGTGAGGTACTTTGTTTGTATTTTAGAAGTTATCTGGGTAGGTTTTGAAGAGGTTAGGTAATCCATAGTCATCGACATTGGTGGGGTAGTGACCAATATCAATTATACTATCGAGGTCGATAGTGAGGTGATTGATGTCGGTTAGGTTGCCAAGATCGATAGGGGCAATGAATATTTGGGAGATTGTAGAAGGGTTTTTTAGGTCTAAGAAATCAATTGGATCAGGCCAGGGAGGTTAAAAGAGTTATGAGAGAGAGATTATGGCTTAGGTAGGTTTGGTCAGAGGTTTGGTATGTTAGGTTAAGGGGAAATAATCAAGGAATCTTTGTAACTTCCTCACAGGGGTTTAGTCAGAGGTGCATAAAATAATGCAAAGATGTAAAGAAATAGTATAATAAAATGTTTTAAATACCTACAGTATAAGTGATGTACCTAGCTATGGTTATTGAATGATATATACTAGATTGATGATCTCTAGTAGGGTGTCTAAACCTGAATGCCTAAATAGAGAGAACAAGCTAGTGATGTTGGTCCTCAAGAGCTTAGTTTTTTTATCATGATTGACTTATGTAAGATGGCTATAAGCCTAGATGTCAAAAATAGAATACCTAGTGCTTGAATGAAAGTAAGAATCAATTTTCTTAATTTATACTAAACTAAAGTTTAGTTTGGATTTTGGCTTATATTTTTTATGTCAGTGATCCCACCAATGTCGGTCATGAGTTGACCAATGTCGATAGCCCTAGAATAGCTAAACCTTACTATTTTTGGCCTATTTTCTATTTTTATTCATGCCAAGTGTGACACTCATTACAAAATGGTAAAAATAAGAGGTTAGAAAGGAGGTAGTTGATTAGGAATTTAGTTTGGGAGTAGGAATAAGTCTTAGGTAGTTAGGATGAGGTGACCAAGTCTTGAGGTGACTCATTAGGTGGGAATTTGTCATAGGAAAAGGTGGATAGGTAAGGTGGAAAAGAAGGTTTTTAATTAACTTAATTAAGTATTTTAAACTAATTAAATATGTGAGGGGTAAAAACATGGGTTAGGGATATTATTTATTATTGAAATGGGTTTAGGGGGGTTTCAACACAGGGAGTTACACACACATGTGTGACATAATTTTAGTTTCTACACTTAGCTAACCAAGTGCCTCTTAGAAATCCCAACTATTGATGTGTTAGAATAGATTTAATTATAGTGTGAGGTACATATACTTTAGTATGTGAAGATAAGATATAGTACCTGAAGGCTTTGCATGATTTGACTACATCAAAGGCACATTTTTCCATCTTTGTATACTATAGTTTATAACTTTTCAATGGCTGGCCCATGAAATATATGAGAGATTTAATATATTCATCATTATTTTTTATAAGTATGGCTGATCTGGTATGATAAAAAAAATAACAATAAAGAATGAATTCCTTGCTAGAATTTGGAGAAACTAGCACTAGAGCTTGAGCTATGGGTGCTTTAATATTTTCAAATGCCATCTTACCTTCAACATTCCATTTTAATTCTTTCTTTTTAATTATGTTAGAAATGTGGAGAGTTAACTCACAAAATTTTAATAGTGAACCTTCTAATTAGGTTAACCTTACCAAAGAATGAATGTAACCCCTTCTTATATATAGGCATAGATGGACATTGAATGGATTTCACCCTTTCTAGATCAATATTCATTCCTTCCTTTGAGATGATGTGACTAAGAATTTTCCCTTCAATCATAGAAAATATTGATTTATTAGGACTCAAATATATCCATGTCTCCAGCACTGTATGAGAACCTCTTCTAAATCAACTAAATGATTACCTCTTTATTTGGAGAAGACTATCAAGTCATCAAGATATATAAATATACTCTAGTTATTTAGATGCACAAATTTCAGATCCATCACTCAATAAATATTTGATCCAACATTAACAACCTCAAAGGGCATCTTTTGAAAGGCAAAAGTCCTCCATGGTGTTGTGAAAGTCATCTTGTATTTATCTTCTTCTACCACTTTTATTTAATTATATCCTGAAGATCTGTCTAATATGGACAACATTTCTAATTCTATAACTACTTTGAAGGTATGATCCATAATAAGCAATGAATAGTTATCTTTCCAAAAAGCTTGATTAATATTATAAAAATTAACACACAAACACATTTCTCCATTCTTCTTTCTTACTAGGACAATGTTAGCTAATCATATTGAATGATGAATGGGATAAATGTTCTTAGCATCAATTAGCTTATGTATTTCAACAAATATAGTACCTGTGGTCATTGGGTTATGATGGCAAAGACTTTTCCTAAAAGGTTTTGCCTCTAAATGAAGTGAAATGTAAAGATGTACCTCTTTTGGCTGAAAGGTCTTTAGGTCTTTATAAGACCAAATAAAAACATGAATATATTTCTTGAAACTATTAATGAATGTTTCTTTTTCTCTTGGGAATAACATTTTCCAATGTTTACCATCTTGGGATTTTCTTTAGTACCCAAATTAACTTGTTTTACTTCTAGAGAATAAATCTCACCATACTTTTTATTTTTCTTTAGAAACTAATCATGATTATAAAAATTTCTTATAAAGAAACTATCCCTTTAGGGAATTTATTTCCCTTCAATTGAATCACATCTTCATTATCATACTTAAGGTTAGTATTATGTATTTTTTCTAGCATATGAGTGAACTAATTTATTCAAAATTATCTTGTTGCTCAAGGAAATTAGTTATCTATTTGTCATCATTAAAGACCTGTAACTAATTAACATGATCTAGAACTCTTGGATGTAAAACCATCTCTACTCTATAGTCACCTTCTTGAAAAAGTGTAAGTTACTGATTTGGCATGAGTAGAGCTACAATAACCATAAAAGAATCATCTCTATATTTATGATCATGAGGAATAAAATTGATTAAAAAAGTTAAAAAATCAAGTGTTGTTCTCAAAACTCAATCATGATAGTGACTTGCTTATCCTTTTTTACTTGGTATTGGCCATGAATTTGTCTTAAAATCAAATTAGAATATCCTTATGCTTTTAAAATTATTACTTATTTTTATTTTACTTGTTTTAATTCTAACAACAGTGCTTCATACTTTGTTGTGTTGTTAGTATTTCTAAACATTAGTTTGTAAGATAAGGATATACCTTACCATCAGATGATATCAATCCAACCCCAGCACATAAACCAAAGGAACTATAGCTACCATCAAATTATGTATTCCATATTTTCTCTTATTCTTATTATGTCTCTAGTTCTTGTATGTCCTTGCCCTAATCAAGGTAATAGACTCCATGATCTAATTATTTAAAAAGAATTTTTGATCTTGGATCATCTGACTTAAAAAATGTATGCTTGTATTTCTTCTCAGGTTCAAGTTTTTAATTTACACCTTTTATTGGAATATGAACACAAGACTAATCCATCTTGGATTCTCCCCCCATTTCTTTGTAGAAGTTTCTACTCAACAATATTTCATAGGAAACATGAATATATGCTACCAAAATTATTATTTTAATCCTCTTATTTAGAAAAGCTATTAGAATAACTTGAGCATCTTTAATGTATCTAAAAAGGGAACTTGTCTTTCCATTGAGTAGTATATCCCTATTGAATTAGTTAAAGTGAGGCCAAGGGCATCTGCTACTTTAGTTAGCATGACATTATCAAAATCCCCAAAATCCAAGATACAATTTCTCAACTTGAATTCATTGATTAAGAGAGATACATAAAATGGATTTATTATTTTAGATGTGGAAACAAATGTGGGAGAGGTAGTTGTAGCATTATTTTAGAAAGAGACCTATTTGGGAGTAAGCAACATACCTTTTGAAACATTAGTTGTATTATTTGATCCTTTACTTTAAACATACTTAACTAGTCTATTCAGTTGATCTAGATAAGAATTCAAGTATTTAGATTCTAACATTTAAATCTTAGTTTTCTTGATGTGGTCAATAATGTCAAAAGAAGGGATGGACATAGAGAAAGTAGGATTAGCTTCAAAAGTATGAGTGACTAATCTATGAGGTTGAGAAGAATATGTTGCATATTTATATTTTGGAGTAAGAGAAGAGGGTAAATGACTACCTCTTTTGAGGATGCTAACATATGACTTGGAGTCTTCTTTCTCTTTCCCTTATTCGTTGGAACATTTTTCACCAACTTGTTAAATGTTTGATCTTTTAAATACTACAAAAGAGTGATTATGATCATCTTCAAACATTTTTTCATAATCACTTTCTAATTTATATTCAAGGTAGCCTGTATTGGAGTTGTCAACAAGATCTACAAAATCATCTATAGCAACAAATCATTGATCAAAATTAGTAGCCATATGATCTTCTTCATTTATTTCAATGTGGTTTTTCAAAAAGTACTTAATTACCAGTCTTTATGGAGGTCTATTAATACAATTTTAGTTATAATTATTAAAATTATGTGTAGGTGCATTCTTGATAGGAACATAATGAGAACCTTGAGCAATTTGCCTTTTAACTTGCAACAATTCATTATCCAATTTCTACAACAGGGGATCAATAGTGGTTTGTAATGTAGTTGAAGTAGAAATTTCAATCTTGGAAGTTGTTTTCTTAATCTTTCTAGCCATAATAAGGTTTTCTTGAACCTCTATAACAATGGTTTGAGTTATTGCTAAGTCAATAAGATGTGTTATGCATAGCTAATAACTAACCTTTGGTAACTGAGCATTGATGAAAAAGCACTTCTGATTATCACCAGTGGGTTGAGTAGGCTGAGGTATTTTATAAAGTATTATGTTAAATTTAACATGCATGTGTTCATGTGGGGTTTTTTAAAGCTGATTTAATTAGGTGAGTAATATGTGTGAGTCTGCAGTATCTTTAAACCTTTTCCCAAATTTCTCACACATAGTGGCCCAATTGGTTATGGTACCAAGAACCAAATGATAGAATAATCTTATAGCTAAATCATGTAAGGTTTCAATGAATATTTTGACTAACACTTCTTCATGATCAACACCAATCACTCCACAAGCTATAAAGAAAGTATATAAGTGATCATATAGACTTTGCTTTCCAACCCCTATGAACTTAATAAAGTTATTTCTTAACCCCTTAGGTAAGTCATGGAGAGGAGTTAAATTTAATTGGCCAATCTCTACCCCCCAAGGGACATGAAGTTGTTGTTACACCATTCTTCTAGGAATAAGGAATTGAGGATTAACAAGTTGGATTATTATTGAATAATTATGTTGCTGTTAATTTATAGGAGTTTTTATTTGTCTAATAATCAAAATAATTACTCTTCTTATTTTTTTGTGGGGAGGGAAGTTGAAATTAAAATGTTCTTTAAGTTGAAATAAGTCTTTAGTTTGGCCTTGAGATCTTCTTGCCCTTGTGAAAGGTTGATTTGCCAAACTGAAGCACTTATGCTTCTCTAGGGATTTGTTTAAGTTACTTCAAGTTTATAAAAAAAGAATTGATAAGTTATTACTTGACATGAAACAACTTAATATAAATGAATCATTTATTTTAGACATGTAAAGCTATTATTTGAATAAGTTTGTGTTCCCAACGGAGTCACCAAAAACTATTGGCTAGATATTTTTTAGGATATAAAAAGATACCTAGGTATTCATGGGAATAAATCCCCTTCATTTAATGGTGAATCTCCCATATTCTTATGTTTATCTACTTTGACTATTCATACTTTCAATTTTCTACAAATAATGCACAAGATATACACAATTTATCTTATTTTTGGGTATTACTTTAATCACAAAGTTCATGAACCATAACAAAGTGATTTTACATCAAGTAAGCAGCTAATTCAGATATTATACAATGAATTTATTAGGAAATGGAGAATAAAAAGACTAAAATTTATGAAAAAAAAGAAATTGTACTTCACAACAAGCAATCTTTGCAGAGCTTATTGTACCCGTATAAATAGATAAATATATGAGATGTGATAATTCTTTTAGCAAATGATTAAGAAAAAATTGAATTTATATTCAAATTAAAGGATAACACAAAGTTTACCATTTTAATCCTCACATAATACACTGAGATATCTCTTTAGACGTAAATTTTCTCAAAAACCAACTTTCTTCTTATTCACTATAAACACAAAGTTTCAAATTGCTTAGCTTTTTTTTATAATAGTTACAATTTATTCTCAAAATTACCATTACCTTTATGCAAGTCTTCCCCCATATTTATACCACTTTTAGATATCAAATATAATTAGGAGACAACTTCTTAAATTCCCCATGTGTTGCATTAAATTTTGAAAACCACTGTGAGACATCTTCCTTGAATTTATCATGTGTGGAGTGCAATGGCTGATGACATGTAGCTCTTCTTGGTTCTATTATTTAGATCAAATAAAACTTATTTACATGTTACACTCATCTTGCTTAAGTAATTTATTTTTACAAAATGACTTCAAGTAATGACATCTAGCTAAGTTACTTAAGTCTTTCATTTTATAGATCAATTTACTTTTATAATTAATTTCTCTGAGTGATATTACTTATAAAGTAACTACTTAAAACAAAATTTCTTCAAGTACATTTCTCAAGTTTTTTGAAGAAAATATAATAATTTGAGAAGAGAAGTAATAGTAATCACTCAAATTCATATACTTATATTCTACACTTTTCCCTATAGTTGATGTGTTATGACAACATAAACTAAATGGTTGTATCAATTATCTTGGCAATTGATTGTTTTTCTATTTCAAATCTTAGTATCTCATTTTCTAGCTTCTTACAATAACCTTTATCCTTCTCAAGTTTGGGTTCTAGCCTTTTGACTTGTTGATGACTTTTCATTAACACATTTATTGATTTTGATATGAATGGAATCATGGCTTCTTTAATTACTTGATTGAATTCTTGACATAATTATTCATGTGTCCTTTTATCTATAATCGATTACAATCAAGTGTTTTAATAGTGGGAACACACCTGAATAATGGGTTGAAACCTTAAATTCATGAATTAATAAAAAAATGATATTTTAAAGGATTACGAAATTAAAATCAGATTTTAAATATCCATAATAGTTTGAATTTCAAGAGTGTAATAATAAAAGAGATAAAATGACAGAAATACCACACACAATTTGATAACATAGTTTGGCTATAAAGCCTACATCTCTGGATCCACTCAAAGTGAGGATCACTCCATTAAATTGTTGTAAAATAGCTTAAAATTCTTTCTAATGTTTCTCAAATTGTCTTTTCAAGCTTTAACTCTATCAAAGTATTACTCTCAAACAATTCACAAGGTCTGAGGTAATTCAAAATACTCGAAAGTCTCTCCACCTGTCTTTACCCTACACTTAGCCTTTTGAATACATACTAACTTCCCTTCAAATAAAAAATCAAACTTAATATATAGTGTTTAGACCCACAAACATAATATTGGGATCCATATCAATTATCCAAAAGGGATAGGGTCTGAAACCCAGCGACAATGTTTTGTGGCTAATGCATATCAATTATCCCACATTTGGGATATGGGTGTAAAAATAGGTATTGAAATATCATGAAATTCATGGTTTTTTAATGCCTTTGAAAAGGCATATCCCACATAGTGGGTAATTCTAAAGCATTGGCATGGAACTTGGCATGTGGTGGAACCTTCATTGAAAACTATGGATATTTGTGTCATGGAACATTCAGTTATGATGTGGATGTGTCACATGGAAATATTGGAAGGTATGTTGGATGTCTTATACATGGGATAGAACCTTCGATGGTATTTGGTATGATAATTAATTAATTACATAAACATATATTCAATTAGATGACTATAATTAAAATTAGACAATAGAATATTAAGTGGTGGCAAGCCACATGATGATATGTGGACCACTCTCCATTCATCATTTGTCGATGTCTAACTGGGTGTTCTATCCAAACCAATTTTTTTTATTTGCTTTGTTAAATCTTCAATGCATTATATCTTTCACATACGATCCTAAAATTGACCCATTCAAACTACATAAAAAAATTCTCATTGAGCTTTGCATTGTGTTGATGATTATTCTATAATTCGATGACTTCATTTTAAGGGAAAAACATAGATCCTCCTGGATCAATCTTCCCCACTAGGAGCTTTTGGACCTCTAAAAGTTGATTAATTGGTAAAGAGGTGAGGATATTTCTCCCTTACATTTCTAGATTCCATCCATTTGGACTTGTTCTAGTGCATCCCTTTGAGACTAACATGAAGATATTCAACATCTCTCCTTCATGATATCCAAACCTTCCTATCAATAATTGTATCTTCTTACAATTCTATTAGATAATCAAGATTAAAATAATCAATAGAATGAATGGATACACTTTCATCATGATCTACAATCATCAAAGGCCCATACAGTTTCAAATTTTCCACATTCACAACTAAATAAATCTATATATAAGATAGAAAATCTAACTAGAAAGCATTTTTACCAATATTTTTCCTAATCCAAAAAGGACTATACTGGATTGGTTTCAAATTTTTACCTTCACCTATCAGCCTTTCCTTATTGATGTGAATCCATACCAAATCACCTATAACAAATTGGTGATCGTGATGATGTTTGTCATGTCTTGATTTATACTTTGTCTAAAATTTCTCTAGCTGATCTTGGATTGTCTGGTGTACCTACTGTATCTTTTCAATGAACTTCTTATCTTTAATAGAATCATTACATTCATCATTAGTTGAATCCTATCCATAACAAACATCTAGAGGATATTTAGGCAAATATCCATATCAAACTTCAAAAGTAGATTTCATAGTAGAAGATTGAAGTACATGATTGTAAGCATGTTGAATATAACATAAATTCTCATCCCATAACTTGGGATTTTTACTTCAATAAACCCTAAGTAAATGTACCATTGTGTAGTTCACAACCTTTGTCTGTCCATCAGTCTATGGATAAAATATAGTGCTCTTATTTTACTTAGTGTCTATTAATTCCCATAATGTTGACCAAAATTCTCCAAGAAATCAAGAATCCTGATTAGAAATCATAGAAGTGGACAAACCAAAATGATCCCATACATTTTGAAAGAACAAGTGTGTCATACATTTCCCTATAATCTACTTAGTGCAAGGAATCAAAACACACATCTTGATAAATATATCCACTACCACATACAAGTAAGCATGTTTCCTTCATGACATAGGTAAACCCCCTACAAAGTCCATGTAAATACTTTCCCAAGGATGGGTAGGAATAGGTAAGGGAGTGCAAAGTCCCAGTTTCCTGTTACTAGGTTTGATTTTGGAAAAAATAACACGCCCCTTAATATATTTGGCAACATTTTCTTACATATGGGGCCAGTAACAATACATTCTCAAATATGCAACCATTTTACCAACTCCAAAATGATCAAAAAAAGAGAAGTATGTGCTTCTTGAATCATGTGCACCCTTTCATTTTGAGGAATGCAAAGTTTACCCAAATGATACAAAAGTCCATTATGCACATGATAGTCTAATTATTCTACCTGTTTACCACTCATTAAGTCTTTATACACATCCTTAAAGTCAGCATCATCATCATACTATTCTTTATAACTTTCATGAGTCAAATAAATATGTTGTAAGAGAATAGATGAAACTACCATAGGATGACTAGAAAGCATGTCAAAAACTTTATTCTAAATACCTTTTGTTATTCCTGATCACAAGATGAAATTGTTGTAGGAAAACCATCAAATGAAAATGCCTAGACTGATGTAGCTTGGCCTTTGATTGGAGATACTAGAGGGGCTAATAATCTGTATGTATCACTATCTCCTTACCCATCAAGTAATGTTTCCACTTCTTAACACTCTGAACTAATACATATAATTCCTTATCATAAGTTAGATATTTTCTTACCACACCTATGAAGGTATTAGAATGATAGCATATTGTCTTATTTCATTGCATTATAATATCTCCCATAGCATACTCACTTGCATCTATCTCGATCTCAAATAGCTACTACAAATCAAGAAGTGCCAAGACAAGAGCAGTAATAATCTTTGTTTTCAAAGTGTCAAAGGCCCTTTGTTGCTTTCCTCCCCATTGAAAGACCTATTTTATGTGATCTATGAATTTGACTCAAGAGAGGATGGTTAGTATAGTGTTAGTTTCAAAATGAAAACAAAATGAAAGAAACACACTAACTAGCATAACATCTCTAGGCCTAGACACTATGGAGAGCTTAGTTAACAAACATGAATAAAACACACAACTAAAATGCAAAATAAACCCTTTTTTACGTTCTTTGGATGCTCCAAAATACTTTTTGTAGTGGCTTACTTAGTTTGTGATCATGAAGTCCTTGGCAATAGAATCTTGGCTACCTCCATTTCTCATTGGCACCTTTGGCTTGTGGCTTGGCTTGGCTTGGAATCAATTTGGCATGGTAACACTAGTTTCTTGAAGCTTTTAGAACCATTTGTGAATTATAAATTTTCATTATCAAGTCTTTTTAAATATATTTGAGCATAATAACTGTGTACCAAAATATCTTAGAAATGATGTGGTAAAGTTTCCTATTTATAGAATTTTGAGATTGATCAGAATCAACCTGAACCATCCATCTCATGATTGACATGTGTGGCTAATGATTAATATAATTATGAAATTAAAATTTATAAATAGGCTCATCAATATTTGGGATAGAAGAGAAACTAAGAGGCATGGAGGGCTTTGATGAGGCATGGGAGGCATGAATCTTGATATTTGTGGAATTTATGGCCTAGGGATGTCTTCCCAAGAAATGAGGTCACCTGATGATGCAAATATTCAATATTCATTTCCAAAACAAAGTATTCAAAAATTTTCCATGTATTTATTTATTATTCTCTAATTTGGTTTAATTAACTCTTAATCGTGTTTAAGCACTTTGTACACAAATTACCCAAACTAATCAGAATGCCTTGTTATTGGTCCAAAATTCAACTGGATTAGAATTAGAAGTCAATGTCAGATGCATTGAAATCATATTCCCATTTAGGATTTTACCAATAGAAATTAACAAAGGCATGCATCTTGTGTAAGATATTTGAAAGGAAAGAGCAATCCATAGCACTAAGGTGTAAAATTATCATTTTTACTCAAAATGATTTGATCAAAGTTAGCTGGACCACAAATTGCATTGCCCCATTTAATGATACCCTAGCCAAAATTGGCACTTGAATATTGCAATTTCAACTCATTTAATGCATTTTAGTGTTTTTAGGCCAAATTGTGCATTTTAGGTGGAAATTGGTCAAAAGCTTGGTTGGAGGTCATTGGTGGCTAGATTTAGATGTCTACAATTTGACCCTATTTGAGAAGATGTTGCAAACCATAGGCAAATTAATGTCTTCTCAAATAATGAGAGATGGCTTATATTCCAAAAATAAGATGATGACTAAAGAAAAATTCTCCAAATGGTATTTGGGAAGCCTATGATGATGTCCCCTTGAGGGAGTGGCCATTATATTTGTTGATGGATGGTCCCTCGAAAAGAAACAAGAAGAAAGGTAGAATTAACCCATGTTTAAGATTAATCTAAATGAGAAAATGTTTGCATGCATTGGTTTAAAAATATTATTGATTTTCCCAAAGGTGGTTATAATCAAGAATAAAATTCAAAATAATTATTTTCCCATAGGTGCTTATAATCATTAAGAGGACCTATATTGGCTAAAGATGATTATGCCCCAGTTAGGGATCATTAGGAAGCATAACTTAAGGATATAACCTAGAATATAGATTAAATATGAGTGGATGTAAAGTGATGAAAGATATGGATAGATTAATAAGATTGATCATTAGAAATGATTTAGTTATACCTGCTAATGAGGAGATGCTTGTCCTTATTACCAATGATATAACTAGAATGGTCAATGGGTTGATTTGATCAAGGGTGGGATGGGAAGATTTGTCAAGGTGCCAAGGAGAAACTTTTTTATCTCCATTGATTGTATACTTTTTTGAAGCTAATTTTTGTTATATCATGTGGCGGTAGGCTTCATGATAGAACACCATGAAGACTTGGCCAAAAAATGCATAAGGACTAACTCTCGATATCCAAAAAACACTTGAAAATAATGTACTAATGATAAAAACCATGATGACAATGTTGACATCTGAATATGGATAGACTCAAGAATAATGTTTGCAAAGAATCATCCAATGAACACATATAGACTAAGTTAAGGCAATAGTGTTGAAAGTAAAAAAACATGCAATCAAATTAAAAAATAAAGAAATAAAAAAATTAAAAAACAAACAAACAACCTAAAATAAACAAACAAACAAAAATCTTGAAAATAAAATAAAAGAAAGCATCCTAACAATGAAAATGCCCTAATAAGGCAAATCAAGGATAATTGACTAGGCTTAAACATGACAAATATTTTTGTATTTTTGAAATGTCATGAATGTATTTGAAATTTTGAGGTATCTTAACTCATTATATAATGATAAGATACTTGCTCACAAAATGGTAAGAGCATTTGTCTTAGGTTACTTGTAAAATGGTGAGAGCGTATGGAAAGGGGGACTGAGGTGACCTAAACATGAATTAAACATGACCCACATAGTCCTAAAATAATCTCAAATCATATTAATTCCATCCACACAAAAGGTAGGGAAAAACCAACTAGGTCGCAACAAGTTCTCAAATTTGGCAAATGGTCAGTCAAATGACAATAGCGATGGCAAGGTAATGCGAGAATGCATGATAAAAAAATGTTATCCCTATTTTTCCCATAGGTAATTATAACTAGGATACAATGGCATAGGTAAATGATACTGATTTACCCATAGGTAGTTATAATTAGTAGCAAGAATGGTGAGACATTGATTTTCCCATAGTTATAATCAGGCTCACATAAATAAACTTGATAGGATGAAAGATATCTTACCAGATCAAGTGTCATACTAATTTCATAGACTATCATTTTAAACATGAATTAGATTGATTATTGAAACTTGATAGGAATCCTCTTACAAAAAATTCAATAAATACCAAAGTAATCAAGATCAAAATAGGATTGGGTTAGATGAGTAAAAACAAGATTTGGTCTAGATAGGAATGGAGTGATAGGATGACATGGTATTTCTAAGGATAATGATGGTTTGATAAAGTGGCTAAAATGGTGATAGGATTTCCCCAAAGTGATGGGGTGAATGGTTGAGTATATGAGATAATGGCAAATGGATATGTAACAATGGCAATGGCATGGCAATGAAATGGTATGGTACATGAAATGGTATGGTACATGTTTTTGGCCTAGGTGTGGTAAATGACATATGATTCTATTTTTCTTATTGAGATGGAGATGCACATCCTAATCAATAAATGATACAAATAGAATACTCGATCATGTTAATTGCTATCCCACACCTCATCTAAATAACTTCTCTATCAAGAACTACCTGCAAATTTGGTTTTCAAGAATGCTTTTGTGATCTTCATTGGTTATTGATTTCAATTCCTTCAAACATCAAGACAAGGTATATTTATAGCCTCTACAAAGGAAAGTGTGACCATAGATGGTAAATAGGGACAAATAATAGATGGCAGGCTTGATTTTGAAATGGAATGGTAGATGATAATGGAATGTGGAATGGTTGGGAAAAAAATGAAGATTAGAGATTTTAGTTACAAATAATTTTATTGATGTCAGATTTGACATATTTTTGGTTGTGGTAGGGCCGAAGACTTGTTCTCTTGGTAGGACCACCAAAATTTTCTATTGTTTGATATTGAGAACAACTACCATCTGATTAGGCTATAGATAGGAAGTTATTTTAATTTGATCTTTGATTTTGTATTCATTAAGCAGTGAAGAGATTTTGTGCTTAGCTATTAATTCCTTAAAGAGGTTTTTACCATGAAGTTGTCTTGATTATCTCATAACACCTTTAAGAAGGTTTCACTAAGGAATATTGACTTTTGACTTTGATTATCTTTTAGCACTTCTAAAAAAATTTCACTAAAAGATGTTGAGTTATAAATTTTATTGTTGTCTTGTCCTCCTTGCCCTTCATCAACTACTATGTCACCATGGATCCAGTTCAAAAAAGTGTGATTCTGTTGATCCCAATCAACATTTGTGGGAGATGGAATGTCAATAATATGGCTATTTTGGTTGATGGTAACAGCCTATGGAATGGTGATGTAATGGGAAGAGACTAAATTACTCATCCTCAAAAATTATATAAGGATCACAAATGTATTCAAAATAATCTATAAGGCATGCATAACCAATGTCGTAATAGTCATGAACATATTCTCTATTTAAATCTAATTCTAACTCAATAAACTCTGAATCTAATGTTGAGACTAATGTTGATTCTAATTTTGATGCTAAATTTGATGTTGGTTTAAGAATAGAACTTGACTCTAATTCTGATTCTTCATTTGATGGGTACTCTATTATAATGATGTATTATTGAATATTTGGTTTTGGACAAGTAACTACCTATGATGGCATAATGGGATCCACAAAATTTGGTTTGTCAGAGTGGGACTCCTATAAGATGGGAAAATTTTCAAGAGACAACTCTTTGGATATTGTTTTGTCAATAGGAGACTCTTGAAAAATAGGCACGTTATAATTATTGAGAAGTGACTCGATAAAGACTAGCTCATTAGTGTGAGACTCCTCAACAAATGGTATAAGATCAATAGGAAATTCATTATAGGATGGCTTATCACAAGTGGTTGGTTCAATAAAAACATCATAGATTGCTTAGTTCGCTTGGCCTTGGTTTCTAATGAGTTGAAAAATACTAGTTATGAACACAACTTGGTCTTTGAATGATTGGATCAGTTGAGGTTTGGATGGGATTGGTACTGGATGAGGAATGACTCATGGTTGGATAATGGTAGGACATTAGGGAGCATGATTTTTGGCATGAGCTAAAAGACAAAGTCCTGAGATGCTAATGATAGGGAGGTGTGGAGCATGATTGCTCACACAAGCTAAAAGACTAGGTCTTGGTATGATAATGCTATTCCTTGAATATTTCAAAGCTTGATAGATTGTTTAATCCAAATGAGCATTAGGGGTAGTCATTGATTAGATAACAAAAGGATGTCATGAAACTTGATTGCTTGCACAAGCCAAAGCATTCAAGTTTTCCTCATAAACCATATCATCCCAATCGTAAGTTGGCTCATAAGTTGGTTCTTGATTGTGTTCCATGTACTAATTATCATAAAGAGGGTATGGATTCGTATCCCAAACAAAATTATCCATAGTTAGGTCTTCAAAGTCTTCCTCACAAGCCTCTTCATGTCAATCAAGGTCTCGATTTGGATTTTGTGGATTTTGACTATGTTCCCCATATGGAGTATTGAAGGGAGAATAATAAAACTCCTTATAAAATCTTTCTCTATAGGGGTTCCTAGTGGGATTTTATACTACCATTCTATCATAAGTTGGATTATACATGACTCCACCAAAAGTGTAGCTAGACATATCCACATAAATGATGAAATCTCTAAAATAAAAAGGCTTAGAGTTCTATAAACTCTGAAAAATTATCCAAAGGATAAATGGTTCAAACTTGGTCTAACTTTGTTGAAGGTGGAGTTGTATCTCCAATGTCATCTAAAAGTAGAGCTATATCTCCAAAATGATTTATGCTAAGACTGGTCATTAAACAAACTAACATCAAATGTCTAATGTCAAATGTCATATGCATAAAAGGTCAAGCATCTGAATAAAAATAGGCATGTCAAAGGTCTAGGTCAAAGTGTTTTAAATAATGTCTAAACTAGAAAAGGGAAAAGTTGAGTGACTAGGTCTTTTTTCCAAATGTAGAGTCAAAATCCAGGCTCAAACAAATAAGCATATGCTAGTACTTTTGGCCAAATGATGTCAAAAGATATACTTGAAACAAAGGCTAATATGATTTGATTTATTCTAATAAGTTTGGAAACAACTACCTAACACATGAAATCAAACATAAACATGATCAATTGGCATAAGGCATAAGGAAAAAGGCTCTTTGAATAAAGACTATTTATTCCCAAGTAAAGGCATAAATAATGATAAGGATAGGTTTAAAAAAACAAACCATCAATAGTTTTCAAATTTGGGTAATCGATTAACCAAAGTTATGAAACTCAAAAGAGAAATATTTGTGTATCAACCCCATGAATTGAGGCCTAAATAGAAATCAATCAATGTTTAAATCCAAACTTGACAAGGTTAATTGAAAACTCAACATTTGAAAACTAAGATTTGACCAAATAAGCTAGATAAGATTAGACAGCATGATAGGATAAGAGAAAGGTCCAAATGGTATACATGACATGGTTTGAAACAATTTGTTTTTGGCACAAGGTGAAACATGTCTTGAAATAAACTAAGCAGCCTAATGGTGTAATCATACTTGAATAATATGGTCAATGTTATGTTTCAAAGACTTAAAAGGCTCAAAAACTTTTGACATGATTTGGGCAGCATAACACTACCCTCTACAACTCAAATGACACACACATAAATAAGTTTAGAAAAAATTTCAAGGCACAAGTGTGGTGTAAAACAACTAGCAAAACACCTCTTTAGACAAAAGAGTGATGTATAGACAAATTGATTTTGACATGGGTTTATGAACAAACAAACAAGTTTTATTCTCAAAAACATCAAGTAAGATAAATCACCAAAATTATCTAAGTATAATCATCAAAATCCTAACAAGGGTATGGCAAAATGGGGTTGACTAAAACTAATAAGTTTTAAACATCTCTAGGAGAATCAATTGCACAATGACTTTCACATCAAACAATACAAAAGAAAAGCATAGAAATTGGGTGACCATG
This sequence comes from Torreya grandis, assembly GCA_037957365.1. Lineage (NCBI taxonomy): Eukaryota > Viridiplantae > Streptophyta > Pinopsida > Cupressales > Taxaceae > Torreya > Torreya grandis. The sequence continues at coordinate 1,202,739 of JARHVA010001138.1, forward strand.
GCATTATCTAGTTTTAAAATGGTCTAGTTTGTTTTACAACAACTACATCTCACTATTCACTTAGTGTAGTGCGATGTCTAAATGCATATACATCCCATGTACAACTCAAAAGGATTAAGTGAAGTCAATGCCAGGAGATGAAACCCTGGGTCAAAGCTTCCCTAAATAACTTGTGGGAGGCAATGATGTCACCCTCATAAGCCAAATTTTCATAAAATAAAATACTTTAGGGTCATTTTCAAGATCACCCAAAATTTGATGAGTTTTTAGGGAGTGCATTATACGACATTCTTTCTAAGCCTTGGACTAGGCATTTTACAATAGGAATGGCACTTTTGATTCCAAGGGTTCCCTAAAGGGGAAAAATGAAAGATCATACATGCATTCCCCCTCTTTTTTCTAAATAAATATTTAACTTAAATAACTAAGTAAATGCAAAAACTTGGAAAGCTGAGTTCATTTTTAAGCCCAAATTCAAAAAATGAGGCGGTGTTCATTTGACCCATTGGTCTTAGTTGTAACTTTAAAAACTAATGTTAAAACACTTATTTAAGCACCTTAAATGTTACTTTAAGCACCAAAATAATTTTCCTAATTCATTTTAAAACATGCAAAATATTTTCTAAAACATGATTTATCAAACTTGAAAGTTGTTAGTTACCTGTTTACCCTTGAGGCATCACCCCAAAAGAAAATATGTTAGATAAGAAATATTTTAAATATATTTTCCAAATTTTTTAAAACATATATGAAACTGTAAGCTAAACCAATGTCAATTTCTAAAAAATTAGGAGAAAACACATGATTTTAAAAAAAAATCCAAAATGGAGTTTGTATGACCCCAAACCAAGCATTTTAAAATAGCTAGCGGGTTTGTGTTTTTAAGAAAACATAGTGACCAATGTCGGTTATATAACTGACATTGGTTATACTTACTAATCAATGAAATTTATCTGACATCGGTTATACTAATAATGATTGATGATGGCTATCCAATCGATGTCAGTTTTACTAACCAACGTCAGTTATTGTGTAAACCTATGACAAATAAAAATGGCAAAATAAAGTTAGAAAATAAATTTGCAAGAGTTTTAATGATCTAAATAAATATTTTAAAGTTTTAGCATGATCTTCTTCATGTGTGGGATGCATTTGGTCCCACTAGGTGTGCCATATGTTATCTAGGAATTTGACTCAAGAGAGGATAATTAGTATGGTGTTAGTTTCAAAATGAAAACAAAATGAAAGTAACACAATAACTAACATAACATCTCTAGGCCTAGACACTAGGGAGAGATTACTTAACAAACATGAATAAAACACACAACTAAAATACAAAAGAAACCCTCTTTTACTTTCTTTGGATGCTCCAAAATGCTTTTTATAGTGGCTTACTCAGTTTGTGCTCATGAAGTCCTTGGCAATGGAAGCTTGACTACCTCCATTTCTCCTTGGCACCTTTAGCTTGTGGCTTGGCTTGTCTTGGAATCAATTTTGCATGGTAACACTAGTTGTTTAAATATTTTAGAACCATTTTTGCATTATTACTTTGCATTATCAATTCTTTTTAAATATATTTGAGCATAATAACTTTGCACCAAAAAATCTTAGAAATGATGTGGTAAGGCTTCCTATTTATAGATTTTTGAGATTGATCAAAATCAACTTGAACCATCCATCTCAGGATTGAGATGTGTGGTTAAGGATTAATCCAATTATTCAATTCAAATTGATAAATAGGCTCATCAATATCTGGGATAAATGATCAATTAAGAGGCATGGAGGACTTTGATGAGGCATGGGAGGCATGAATCCTAATATTTGTGGCATTTATGGCTTAGGGGTGTCTTCTCAAGAAATGAGGTCACCTGATGATGAAAATATTTAATATTCATTTTCAAAACAAAGTATTCAAAAAATTTCCATGGAATTATTATTTATGATCTAACTTGGATTAATTATCTCTAATCATGATTAAGCACTTTGTGCACAAATTACTCAAATTGATCAGAATGCCTTATTATTGCACTAAAATTTGACTGGATTAGAATTGGAAGGCAATGCCAGATTTGTTAGATATAATATCCCATTTAGGATTTTACCAACACCAAATAACAAAGGCATGTGTCTCATGTAAGAGATTTGATAGGAAAGAGCAATCCAGAGCATCGAGGTGTAAAATTGTCATTTTGACTTGAAATGATCTTATCAAAATTAGCTAGCCCATAAATTGCATTACCCAATTTAATGATACCCTAGCCAAAATTGGCACTTGAATATGTCAATTTCAACTCATTTAATGCATTTTAGTGTTTTTAAGCCAAATTGTGCATTTTAGGTGGAAATCGGTTAAAATCATGGTTAGAGGTCAATGGTGGCTAGATTTAAGTGTCTACATTTTGTACTATTCAAATAATGTAAGGATGATGCAATAAATGAGAAATTAGCAATGAATTTCCTCCAATAGTGTATTTCACCAAGAAAAATTCTAACATCAGTTGCATTATTGGGTTTGGGCCATTTAACTATAACCTCCACTTCTGGAGGATCAATTTTTAGCTCACCATGTCGTACACTATAACCCAAGTAAACCAAAGAGGTTTTCTTGAATTCACATTTAGATGATTTCAAATCAAGTTTCTCCCTTATTAATGCATCCATGAATTTATTAATATGAATCACATGATCTTCCCAAGACTGACTAAAGATCAAAAGATCATATAAGTAGACATTAACAAAATCATCAAGGAATAGCGTGAAAACATTATTCATCAATCACATGAATGTAGCCGGTGCATTGCATAACCGGAAAGGTATGACAAGCCACTCAAAAAATCCTAATTTTGTTTTAAAATTAGTTTTCTAAATATCATTATCATTAATCCTAACCTGATGATAACCACTTTTGAAGTCTAACTTAGTGAAATAAACAACATTTCTTAATTGATCTAACAAATCATCAATACAAGGAAGAGGGTACTGATTCTTAATAGTAATTTTGTTCAAAGCACATAAATCAACACACATTCACCATGTGTCATCTTTATTTGGCACCAAAATAATAGGTGAACCAACAAAATATGAACTTTGATAAATAACACCCCTTTCAAAAAGTTCTATTACTTGCTTTTTGATTTCCTCATTTTCCACCACTGTTAACCTGTACATGCAAATGTTAGGGAGAGGAGAATCCTGTAACAAATAAATTTCATGTTGAACTCCCCTTTTATGGGGTAACCCTTTGGGATCCTAAAATACATCATCATAACTAGAAATGATTTCAACCAATTATTTCTTATGTCTACGATCATAACTTTCCATAGCCTAGGAATATTCTTTTTTTGTAGACTTAATCAACATGAGACAAAAATTCTTACTTGAATTGACTAGTCTTTTCATTTTCCCTAATGTAAGAAAGGAAAGACTCATCTTAATGTGATGTGCTCTGACTATATATTTAGTTCCATCCTTAACAAGCAAGTAATTATTTTTCTCCCTATATAAGATTTTTTTCCTATCATAAAAATAAGGACTTCCTAGAACAATCTTGCATATGTCTAGAGGGACTACATCTATATCAACTTCATCCATGAATTTGGATGTGATCACAAATTTCAATTTGTTGGTTTTGGTTACTTGCATCTTTACATCATCACACACCCAACCAAGTGGATAGGGCTTCAAATGGGGATTGGGTTTTAATCCTAACTTTTTAACAATCTCCTTAGAAATTAAATTTTAAAATGATCCACTATCAAATAGAGTGTCAATCTTAGTATGTTTTGCAACAACCCTAATGTGGAACAATTCATTTATTTTCTTATCATCATACATAGATTTTTGTTTTGAAGAGGAAGAAAAATTAGATGACTTAGTGCTATAAATAAAAAGAGAAAAATAATTTTGCATACTCATAGTTGTGATCTTAGTTTCATCTCTTGAGTCTAAACCTAGATCCTGAACCACAGTATTAGTTTTCTTATCCTTCTTCTTAAACCTATTAAATTTTCTTAACTCATAATATAATTTCCAACACTTAGATTCATCATGATTTTTATTACAATGATTTCAAATTAGCTTACTCTATTCTTTATGTATAGTAATAGTGGATTTTTATTTACCCTTTCCAAAACTTTGTCCTTTAGAATGTTTAACATCAAATTGCTTACTTTTAGGAAAAGATTCTTTTATATTTTTTCCTCTAACCTCTAAATGAATGGATTTAACACATACTTCATCCAAACTATTGTAATTGAGAAAAAGAATCATATGTTTTAAGTAACTATGCAACCCACCTATATACTTAAGCAATGTTTTCTATGTATAAAGAGGAATTTTCAAAAGTAAATCCTAAAAGATAAAATTTATTTCTAAGTGCATCAACACATTAACTCCAAGTGGAAATTGAGTCACCTATGTTAATCTCACTTTCCTTCAACTTACTCTCCCACCAGATGATATTTGTGCCTCCTATTCAAAGAGTAGCCAAATGAATTTTAGCCTCATCATCTGTGATCTTCTAGACCGTACAATATACTTCAATTTGCTTTATCTAGTTATCCAACTTTTCTACATTAATCTCACCATTAAACATCAACAATTCAAATTTAATATCTAGCTTTAGTAAAGTGAAAGATATAATGGATTTTTTATCTTTACTATCACTCGAAGAGGAGGATGGTTTCTCAAAAAAAATTCCACCTTCATCATACTCTATTTTCCTTCCTCTTTCATGGTAAATCTCATCGACCATATCCTTCATTTCCAAGAAGGCCTATCAAAAACCTTATTCAGACTCGAAGTCATCTCCCATTTCTGTAGTATATCTTGACCCAATCTTTAGATTGTACTTAGCCAATTCTTCTTCACCCCACCTAGATCTTAGCCTTGTCAACATACACTAGTAATCCACATAGTTAAATACTAAATTCTACTCTAATACCAAAAAAATTGATTCTTAATCTATAAAAATCAAGTGTTGTAATAATGGAAAACACACTTGAATAATGGATCAAAACCTTTAATTCATAATTTAATTAAAAAATTGATATTTTAAAAGATTAAAAAATTAAAATTAGATTTTAAATATCCATAATAGTTTGAATTTAAAGAGTGAAATAATAAAAGAGACAAAATGATAGAAATAGCACACATAATTTGATAATGAAGTTTGGCTATAAATCCTACATCTTAGAATCCACTCAAAGTAAGGATCGCTCCACGAAATTATCACAAAATAGCTTACAATTCCTTCTAAAGTTTCTCAAATTATTTTTTTGAGCTTTAACTCTGTCAGAGTATTACTCATCATAAGGTTTGAGGCAATTCAAAATAATCCAAAGTCTCTCCACCTCTCTTTACCCTATACTTATCCTTTTGAAGACATACCAATTCCCCTTAAAATATAAACTCAAGCTCAATATTTAGTGTTTAGACCCACAAACACAATGGTGAGATCCATATCCTTTTATCCAAAATGGATAAGGTTCGAAACCCATCTGTGACATTTTGTGGCTAATGTATATCAATTATCCCACATTTGGGATATGGGTGAAAAATTAGGTATTTAAATACCATGGAATTTTTGGTTTTTTAATGCCTTTGAAAAGGCATAGCCCACATAGTGGTTAATGCCAAAGCATTGACATGGAACATGGCATGTGGTGGAAGTTTCATTGGAAATTGTGGATATTTTTGTCATGGAACATTTGATTATGATGTGGATGTGTCACGTCAAAATCTTGGAAGGTATGTTAGATGTCTTAGACATGGGATAGAACCTTTGATGGTCATTGGTATGATGATTAATTAATTACATAAAAATTTAGTCAATTAGGTGACTATAATCAAAATTAGACTATAAAATATTAAGTGGTGGTAAGCCACATAATGGTACATGGACCACTCTCTATTTGCCACTTGTTGACATCCAACTAGATGTTCCATCCAAACCAATTATTATTATTTGCCTTGTTCCATCTTCAATACATGATATCTTGTGCACATGGGCTCAAAATTGACCCATTCAAATTACATTAGAGAGCTCTTGTCAAGCTCTGCATTGTGTTGATGGTTATTCCACAATTTGATGACTTTATTTTTGGATCAAAACATAGATCCTCCTCAATCATCCTTGGTGGTTATTCAAACCAAACATTTATGAGTTAGAAGATATAATCCTTCAAATCTATTTTCATGTTACAAACATCTTCTTTCAAAGTCTTCATTTCTTTAATCATTGTTCCAAAAATGTGCATGCGAAAAGATATGATGTGTTCTTCTTATTTTGTTTTTATCATTGACCCCTCTAGAATAATATTTTCTTAAATAAAAGTATTTTAACTTAAAGCATTTATTTGTTGAATTTTGTCCTATTGCAATTTAGATATTCTACTTTCATTTTCAATCTTCTTCATCATTGTTTTTAGTTTTACGAATTTATTCTTGATATTAAATAAATTGCCTAGAACCTCAAGAAACCATTTTTATGTAGTTTGTATAATTTTATCTTTCCATTAATCAAATACTTTAGCCTTATCACCAGTTTCTTTTGCTAAAGTTATTATTTGATGATCAATTATACCTCCATAAAGTAATGACTATTAGGGAGAAAGTCTTACCACTTTGGTGATTATTTCACATAACTTAGAAATTTGTTTCTTTAGTTTGGATTTATCATCCTTTTACTCATCAAGGTTCTAAAAAAGGGTATTGATAAGAGTCTATGTGTCTTGTCTTAGGCCCTCTATAGTGACTTCCTCTAAACATGCCTTTTTAATATCCAATTCTTGTTTAGTGATTTCATTATTATACTTAACATGTGGAGGAACTGATATTTCTACAAATTTTTGACCTGAAGGCTCAATTATCAATTTTGAACTCATTCTGACATTCTTGGGTTTTTTACACTTATGATAAATATTTTTCAAAAATTTCAAGTCTATCTCTTCCAAATTTATTTCTTCTTTTGATTTAGGAGTTGTTTGTAATGCCAAAAATGAGGAGAAATCTTTACTAGTAGAAGTAGATGAATGTATCACCATTTATTTCTGATTATCTCCCACCTTTGTCTTTTGAGTAGGAACTTCTCCTGTATTCAAAATATATTTTATATGAACAACATTGGAAACCATTTGTTCATCTTTATCTTTCTCTACCTACTTGTCAAAAATTTTCTATTCTTTTTCTTCTCTAGTGGTTTTATTCTTAGGTCCAACTATTATATTTTGTTGTGATATCTACTAAGATGAGAACACCTCTCTATTAGTTATCTGATTTAGCTCTTTTTGGGTAGGAATAAGAGAAATGGTGGGTTGATCATCAGAAGGAGGTAGAGGTGGAGCAGTAGGTAGAAAAGATGGGGGAAGATGAGGAAGAACATAAGTCCCTTTTGAAATATATTTCTCAATAGATTTCATGTTAGTAGACTTTGGAGGTGGCATGAGTGTGGATGGGTCTACATCTTTCAATAACGAATGTATGTTCTCTACTAGTAATGAATATGAATATGTGGTAGGTGTGGTATAAATAGGAATGATAGGAGTAATGTCTATAGAAGAAACTAGAGGAGATGTAAAGGTAATCGACTAAATTGGCACCTTTTATTTTACTAGAGAATATATTTCATCAACATTCTTCATGAATTTCAACTTATTCTTTGGTTTTTGAATACCTTATCCTTGCATCATTTTTCTTTTATGACTTGGCCAAATTTTGTCATTATTGACTCCTTAATATAGTATCCCTTACTAAGAAGTCATGTTGAATTCATAACAAGAACCATTGAAGTTATGTCAGTAATAGCCTTTCCCTGATTCTTCTTGTAATGTATTTTTGGGAGTGGAGTATGATCTCCTCCTATTACATGATAAGAATCAAGAATTACTTATCCATCATCTTTCATGTCTTAAGGAATTGTATCCAAATCAATTGATCAAATATGTTAAATGGTCATCCTGCTATTATCTCTTTTTATTACCTCAAATTCATCTCTACAATCAATCCAAAAGTCTTCTAGGGTAGGGATATGCATATATTCAAGAGAAACTATGCTTTGTGCTATGCCTCTATAATCAAAGTTTGATCTAAACTTAAAATATGATTGATTATAGCTATGATACATGTCTAATTATACATTTTTGGCCTTATAAATTCTTGCACAATGATATTGTCCAATAACAACAAGAAAACCAAATGAAGAATGATGTACTTTTGACTATTATATTTACTGACATAACTGACATAACTTCAATGGTTCTTGTTATAACATCTAATAGCCTTTAGAATAACATCATTATTGCAGTTCAAATCTAATCCACTTGTTGTCTACATAATTCCATTAGAATCCATTTATCACTAGGGTACCTTGGTAATTTTATTGGTGCCCTGTGAAGCCACCAACTCTGATGTATGTGAAATTCAATAATTGAATAAAAATACATCCAAAATGGGAAACTACCTCCTAGGATGCATCAAATACTCTCTTGACCTTCAAAGAAACATTCAATTTACAAATGACTTCATAAAATAATACATCATTTACCATTTTGTAGTTCTTGAATTATATACAAAAAGTCAATTGAGGGTAGTATTCATAGATGGGAGCTGTTGCCATTAGTCCTTTTGTAATCAACCTAGAAAATACTCAATTAGATGCTACAACATATACTAAATACAAGCTCAGGAACTTCTTGAATAAGATTTTTCTCTTCTTCTACTCCTAAATTTTGTTGTGAATAACACTATAAATACATCGTAAATTCTCTTGAAAACTCAATAATTATTCATGTTGGTTTTAGATAAGGTTGAAAAACTGAGTTAAGTTGTTGTGTTATGTAACAATGCTAAGCAAGATTTGTGTATTAGGAACTTTGAGTAGTAGTAAGCCTTTAAAACTTCAATTAAATCATTATAAGTAATAAGATGTTGCAATATTGGGAAGGTTTGGGTATTTCTCAAGTCTTTAGGGTTGAAGACTCTAAGTGAGTGATAGGAATTTACAACTCTAGGTTTCATTAGGCAAGTTACTAGAGTTATAAAAACTGATAAACTAGAAGTAATAGATAGTCAAAACTCTAGGTAAACAATTAATAATTATAAATTTTAGTAGGAAATGCCCCTTTCGAACTTCATACCTTGACTGTAAATGGGTTATGAATATTTTGCACCAAAATCACTCTAAAATCTCAAAGAATGTTTTTCAAGATATGTAGGGACTATAACTAGGCTAGAAAATTTGAAAACTAGGTAGCAAATGAGGTGGAATTTTTAATAATTATATTAACTTGTGCATTAATGATAATTAAGTGACATGTGTGAGTGTATCCATGTAAGTGTTTTGTCAACTATTGAGTTTCATGAATTACTTCACTTAATTTGGTTTACAAATTCAAGTAACTCCATAACCTTTATTTTGTCTAAGCTTATGAAGACTTTAGGCTTATGAACCTGTATTGATTTTACTTATGATTTGAGAAAGTGAATTAATGTAACTTTAGAACTCTAGATTGGTCTAATTAGTGTTCTATGGGTTTAAAAATCTACTTTACTCAGCTTTTATGATTTTGAGAAGTAAATTCATTTCATAATTTTGATTTAATATTTATTCAGTAACTCAAGTTTATGAAGACACCTTACTTCACCTTTATCATTTTGAATAAGAAAAGTAGCTTAGAGAACCCAATTTGGCCTAGAAATGAGCCCAAATACTTAGTTTTTTGAATTTTTTGTAGAGATGGAAAAATGGGTTTTATGATAATGACCCAAGCAGGCATTTTCTAACCTTATAAAGTAATTTGAAATATTTTTGATAACAAAAGAAATTATGGTGAAACTACTAAATTCTAGGTCTTATTTAGGGGACCAAGTTTTGACAAGGATAACTGACTCTTATAAGACAAAAGACAAAAATTTCAATAGGGGTAACCTAAAATTTCTAAGTGTGAAATTTTGGGGATACTGAGTTGTTATTCCACTTAAAAGACACGTCCTTCTTCAAAAGGTGGTGGAAAGGTTGGAATCAACTAGAGAACTAAGAGATAAAGTGATGAATGGATTGGAGCTTCCCCTATAAGGTTCAAGTTTGTTTGGGGTGGGTGAGAAGAGGCATGTTGAGGATTTATTTGATTTTTGTGGGAGTGACTTCAATTCCCCAAAAGGAAATGATAAAGCCAAGGATTTTTCCTAACAAGACCCTGAAAATACACTTCTTGGGGTTAAGGAAAACATGGTAATGGATGAGTTATTATCTTAAAAATGGCTAAATTATCTTTACAACATTTGGATTTCCTAACAAGGTCATCGACATAGTCTTATATGATTTTATGAATAAGGTCATGGAAGATGTATGTCATAGCACATTGGTAGGTTGCACTAGCATTATTTAGATCAAAAGTCATGAACATATAGTAGAAGGTTCCCCATGGAGTGATAAAGGAGGTTTTATGTTAAACTTCAAGAGTAATTAAGATCTAATTATAACCTAAGAACCTATCCATAAGAGATAACATCTCATGGCTGGCTATAATCAACAAGCTAGTCAATACTTGGTAAAGGAAAGCCATCCTTTAGGTGAGAAAGGTTAAGGTCACTAAAGTCTACACAAATTCAAATTCCCACTGAGATGGATAGGAGATGTTGAAGATATTATTTGATAACAAGGGCCATGCGAGGGTGCATTCATTAAATTTTTTACCTAACTAGCTTGACATCATGATTGGTGACTATATTATGGGTAACAATGCAGGGGTCAAATCTTAGCATGTCACTATAATACTAAGAATATTCTATGCTACAGTCTTGTAGGAAGGAGGGGAAGTCTTGAATCTCCTCATAATTTAGTGATTGGATGATTTTGATAATGTGTGGGTTATATAAAGTACCTAAGTTGATATCTATGGTGGATTCATTCAACATGGTTGAAGTGATAGGGGGAGATATTTATGAATAGAGGAATATTTTACACTTAGGTAGGTGAGAATAGAATTGTCATCCTGACACCAAACAATATTAATGGTAGGAGAGTTGTCTGCTACCATCTCAGGATGAGTCATAGGAATAGTCACGGTTAGCCCATCCATTTGATAAGTTAGAGGTTTAGGGCTAATCATGTTGATGATAAAAAAAATTAAGGGGATGATGTTAGGATCCTTGGATGTCAATGGTAGAGTGGATGGTGAGAATGGGATTTGTTCATCAATTATGGTAATAGGAGGTAGGTTTTTTTACTTCTTAGGTGGTGTAAAATTGAGACCATGATTTTCATGAGGTTTTTGGGTCTTTATTAGAAGTAACTCATATGGCCCATGTTTATATCAACCTAGACCAAATCCATTACAAGCACACTTATAAAGATATGTCTTGGAAAACTTTGGTTTATCTAGATAGGAGAAACTAGAGGTGAATGGTTGAGGTGAAAAAGAGGTGGTAGAAGTATCAAGGGCTTTATCAAGTCTCCCATAGATGAAATTAGTTTGATAATTTGAGGGCCTAAAAGGAACAATAATTCCAGCATTGAGTTCATAACCAAGTTATTTATCAAGATTCCCATACTCTTATGGAGTAGGAAAAGTATCTAGTGTCAAAAGGCAATACTCCCCTAATAAAATATGTTGGAAGCTTGATTCTAAAGGGTTTGTTGTGGGGATTTGGGTTGAATGGATGGATGAACTAGTAAATTCTTACTTGGTATAAGAAGATGGGGTATCATCTTTTATTGATGAGGGCTTGCTAGATGAAGGAAGGAGAACATCATTGGGTCAGTATGTCATGTTGCATGATATAAAAGGACTCAAGTCATTTTGTATGGTAAAAACTTGACCTTCATGTTCAAATTTGATGCATTGGTGTAGGGTGGATGACACATAACCCATGGAATGAATCTAAGTGAATCCCAACAAAATATTGTACTAGAACTCACTTTCTACTACATAGAAGAGCTCAAGAAGAGTGAGGATCCTAGATGAATGTGAAGTACAATAATTCCTAATGTTATTACCATGGTATCATTGAATGATTAGAGCACCATTGAGGTTTATGACATAATATTCTCAGGTAATTTTAGTTGATTTTATACATGGGAGGAGATAATGTCGATGATATATAGGTAATTTGAGTTAATTGTTTACATGGGAGGAGATAATGTTGATGTTATCCCCCCATCAATCATAACCCTCTTGATTTAGGTTTGGTTGATGTATGAATTAATGAAGAGGGGAGGATCTAGATCATCTGGATAAATAGAGGGTATTTATGAATCCTTGAAGGTAACAATGATGGAAAGCTAAAGATCTCTGACAAAGGCTAATAGAGGTTATGGGTTTTTTGATTTAATCTCTATGGATTTTAAAGCCTTTATCATCACTTGGTAGTGATGGGATGAGGTATTGGTCAATTCATACAAATTCATCTTCACCAGTGTTTGGTGAAGTTGTTTTAGAACTACTCATTAGTTTGATTTAGAAGGGTTGGATTAAGAGGGACTCAAAATGGATATCTTGGGTTTGGTTGAAGGTAAAGATGTTTGGTGTTGGCTGGGTGATTGGGTCATGGAAGAGGGATTTGTCCATAGAATGGACACCTTTACCTTTCCCTTATCCTTTTGTTGAGCCTATGATCATGTGACCACATGGATGGTATGGATTTAGGGAGGAGTTGGGTTAAAGGACTACTTCAGTTCCTCCTCACTCTTTTGTATGAGAGTGTGGGAGCAAGTAAGTGTTGGTTGATGGCTCCTGGTTCTTTGATCCATGATGAGCTCAGAGGAGGATCATTTGATAATAAGTCATCCTTGTGATATAGCAAATGGATTAATACTTGGAGATATTTAAAGTTATTAGTATCATGCCCAGGTATTCTATGGTATGAACATACTAATTTATCATTATACTAGGATGTTTTAGGACTATGTGGGTCAAATGGATTGATAATTAGAAAGGTTAAGGAACTATATTAAGAGTAGGATTAGTAGTAAGAGATCTGGGTGGTGGAGTATTCTTAGTAGTTGGTACTTTAGAGGCCAAATTTTTAGAATAAATAGGCTTGGTAGTGGGTGATATAAGAATAGAAGGTTTAGAATTAGGATGCTTCAGAATGGAGGATTTGGAGGTCAATGTCATGAAGAGAAGGTTGGGTTTGGGTTATATTTGGGAGACATGTTTTCTTAACTGAAGGATGAGGTCATAGGATGGAAAAAGGATGTGGTACCAAAATGGAAGGCAAGGTAGAAATATGTGGTAAGGGGCTATCTTTCGATATCCTAAATGGTTCCTCCTTCTTGGTCATCTTGAATTTTGGTGGGTTAGGTGGTTTTAAATACACCTTTAGTGAAGGTTGAGTAAGCCTCTGAGTAGGGATCATACTAAGGTTTTTTATGGGTTTGGTTGTGATGGGGGAAGCTACTCGAGATATTGTGGGTGGAGTTGGTTTGGTCGATTCAACTATGACTTGAGGGGTAGAGGTTTCTAAAGTTTTTGTTAGAGTGATGGTGGTTTAATAGTGGAATTGGAAAGTTGGGTTGATAATGGCATGATTTGGGGTGCTTGATTGGTTAGGAAAGGAAGCCCAAGATGATGCCAAAATGTGGCACAATCCACATTGGGTTGGGAAAAGTACTCTAAGTTTGAACTAGTATAGATAATGGATTATAGATGGGTTTGATCCCTTTGATATTAGTCTCAAAGGAAAAACCCATGGGTGGAGAGAGAGGATTGGTTAACTCATCCTTTTCCTCAATTAAAAGGTCTAAGGTTTGGGAAGATGAGTCTTTTATCAGAGAGGTAGGTAGATTGATATCTTCTTTAGTAATGATTTCCAAGGGAAGAGTGGATTGTTTTATGATGGAAGAGAAGGATATGGTGGTAATGGTTACTTATTTTGGTATGTCTTCCAAAAGAGAGGTGGGTAACTCAACTACCTTGATAAGTGGAGAAACGGGAGTGGTTTTTTACTTGGTCTCATTTTACAAAGGAATGGAAAGTGAATCAAAGTGGAAGGGAAAGGAAAGATGGTTTTATAAATGGTCTCCTCAATAATGAGTTCATTAAGAACTACATTAATGGTATGGACCTCATGGTTGTGAGAGAATTTTGCTCTATTATTTTCATTATTCATAGAAGGGGCATGGTCAGGGAATGGTTGTCTAAAGATGTCAAGTGATTGATTTGGGGGTGCATTCGGGTTATCCAACATAAGTTGTCCCTTGTTAATTAGACTTTGGATAGTGTTTTTGAAGGAATTGCACCTAATAACATCAAGTCCAATGACATAATGGAAGGCACATAATTCATTCTCCTTATACCAACTAGGTATAAGATGTGAGGAATCAAATTGTTGTGGAGGTTTTATCAGAGGAAGTTGTATGATATTTGATTTCAAAAAATTATATGAGACTCAAGTATATGATTCTCCTAACGGAGTGAATTGATTTTGGTTTTTGAGGTTTGGGCTTCTAATTTTTTTATTAGAGGTGCTAGAAGAGTTGGGTTGGTTAACAATGGATGGAGGCACAGTTTTAAGGATAACCACATTCATAGTTCCCTTATTTTTGGTGTTAGCATTGGTTTGATTATTGGAATTGGAGGAGGGAACCTCATTTTATTTGAAAGTGGAATTCTTATTTCTCAATTTTAAATTCTCATCATCAATGGATCTATTCTCTAACTTTCATGTCATGGTAAAAGCCTCATCAAAGGTCTTGAAAGTTTGAACTTGTAAAGTGTAGGAAATGTGTTTGGCACAAGCCTGAACAAAGAGTTTAATTAAATCAAGTTGGGGCAAAGAGAAAGAGAGTTGATTTATCAAGATTTTCCTATGGGCTATGAGGTTAACTATGGACTTGTCATTAAATTGTTGAATAGAGTAGAGATCAGTGATGGAAACCTTTGTAGAGATGTTTATAGAAAAGTGGTCTAAGAAGGTTTGATCTAGTTGGGCAAAAGAAAAGAGGGAGTGCTTTGTAATAAAACTGTACCAATATAGTGCCAAACTTAATATAGACATGGGAAAGGTATAGAGAAGGAGAGCATCATCATAGGCAATCAAATATCAATAATGCCTAAATGATCTTAGATGTTTTTGAGGGTCTTCCTTTCTCTCAAATTTTGAAAATTTTGAGAGTTCCCATTGAGGGGGATAAGGTCAAAATGGGAAAAATTGATGAATTGGTTTGTTGTACATTTTTTCATAAGATAAAAGATTATGGGTACCAAAAATAGATGATTCCAAATTAGTCATTTTGTCCATTAAATTTTTGATAGGATCCATTTGTGTTGGTACACCCCCATATTTGTAGGTTAGATTATGTTGGGTTTGGGTAGGTGCAGTATTAGGATAGCTAGTGGAAGGTTGGGAGGTTGTCACATATTGGTATGTAGACATGGGTTGTTGGGATGGTTCAACATATGAATATGTGGAGATAGGTGGTTGGGTGGAAGGTAGAGGTATGTACCCTTATGGGTGAGGGACATAGCTTGGGTTTGATGCAATGGGCACCTACTAAAGGATTAATGTAGGTTAGGTAGGAGGTATGGTTGGGTTTGTAGGTAGGTAGAGGATGGGTAGTAACTTTGGTACTGATGGGTGGAAGGGTAAAAGGTATGGGGACCACCAAGATCTAGAATAGAGTGAAGGTAGATGGGTTGGAAACAAGAGGAATGGTGGTGACACTAGTAGAGGGTACTCCCATGGTAAGTAGAATATCAATGCCTAAAGTTTGGGTTGCTCCTATACTATAAGGTTTGTTGGTTAGGGTAGAAGGTGTTTGGGTGTTGGATGGGTTGGTTTTGGATGGTGGTTTCAGTGGGATTATTGGTAGAATATGATGCTTGGGTAAATCAAGGTTAGGTGGGAATGGTGGCAATAAAAGTGTTTCCCATAAGGTGGGATGACAAGCCATAGATTAGGTTAGTTGTAACCAAAGTATGGGTACAGTGGAATATGGTGTTAAGGTAATGTTGGAGGGCTATGGGCTTATTATCAAAAAAAAGTGGTGAAATCCATATCACTTTAGGCTACTATTTGAGGGATACTAGGAATTCCAAAAGGATGGGGAGAAATCTCTATATTTGAGATGTACTCCATGGATGAAGGAGAAGAGGAAGTTGGTTAATTAGGGGGTGGATCCTGATTTTATTAGTTTCTTAGTTGTTGCCTAGTTAAAAGCATGTAGATAAGGGAAAGAGGAAGACACAAGTAATATCACAACTCAAATAAAGAGAAGACAAGAAAAAGTCAAGGGAATGAAATACACACTAAAGCACGTTAAATCTTAAGGTTCCTTTTAGTCTCTCTTGTGGCTTATGCCTTAATTTTGAAGAAGTTATGAAGACCAACTTGGGATTTTGGAGTAAGTACTAAAATAATATATCTAAGGATGGTTTTAGGTTGTTAAAGGCTCTCAAGATCTATATTAGAACTTGGTACATGGCTTGATATTGGGGCCTATCCGCTCACTTCAAACACTATAGTGATAAGGGTATCAGGTGCTTAGCCAAAAAATATCGAGTTGCTAGAGATTATAATCAACCAATGTACTAAGTTGGTTATCCCCTTGGTGGTGAAATATAATTAGGATATGTAGACACCTAAATCTAGCCATCGATAACCTCCAACCAAGTTTTTTACCAATTGCCACCCAAAATGGACAATTTGGCCTAAAAACACTAAAACACATTAAATGATTTGAAATTGACTTTTTCAAGTGCCAATTTTGGCAAGGGTATCCCTAAATGAGGTAATTCAATTTATGGGCCAACTAACTTTGATCAGATCATTTTGAGTCAAAATGCCATATTTACACCTGGGTGCTCTGGATTGCTCTTTTCTATCAAATCTTCTACACAAGGCACGTGCCTTTGTTATTTGTTGTTGGTAACATCATAAATGGGAATATGCATCCAATGCATCTAACATTGCCTTCCAATTCTAATCCAGTCAAGTTTTGGACTAATAACAAGACATTCTAATCAATTTGACTAGTTTGTGTATAAAGTGCTTAAACATGTTTAAGAGCTAATTAATCCAAATTATATCCTAATGAAGAATTCCATGGAAACTTGTTGAATACTTATTTTTGGAAATGAATATTGAATATCTGCATCAAGTGACCTCATTTCTTAGGAAGACATCCCTAGGCCATAAATGCCACAAATATCAGGGTTCAAAGCCCACCATGCCTCATCAATGCCTTCCATGATACCCTCTATGCCTCTTAATTTCCCCTTCTTCCAATTTCATGATGAGGATAATTATAACATTAATTCCAAAAATTAAATTAATCCTCAACCACACATCTCAATCTCAGGATAGATGGTTCAAGTTGATTCTAGACATTCTTAAAAATCTATAAATAGAGAGGCCATGAACATCATTTCTAAGCTATTGTTGGTGCAAAGTTATTATGCTCAAATATCTTCAAAGTCTTGATAATGTAAAAGTTATAATGCACAAATGGTTCCAAAAGTTTTAAGCAATTAGTGTTACCATGCCAAATTGATTCCAAGCCAAGCCAAGCCACAATCCAAAGGTGCCAAGTAGAGATGGAGGTAGCCAAGATTCCATTACCATGGACTTTATGAGCACAAAGCCGAGCAAGCCACCACTACAAAGGCATTTGGAGAATCCAAATAAGGTGAAGGAATTCTTGTGTTTTATTCCTTATTTTTTAGTTGTGTTTGTCATTTTTTTTTGTTACCAAGCTCTCCATAGTGTCTAGGCCTAGAGATGTTATGCTAGTTAGTGTGTTTCTTTCATTTTGTAACTAACACCATACTAACCATCCTCTCTTGAATTAAATTCCTAGATCACATAATGGCATGACTGGTGGGACTAGATGCATCTCACACCTGAAGATCATTTTATAGCTTTAAAATATTCCTTTGGACCCTTAAAACTTTTGAAAATTGATTTTCTAACATTATTTTGCCATTTTTCTTTGCTATGGGTTTACACAATAACCAACGTCAGATAGTAAAACCAACATCAGTTGTATAGCTTAACTGACATTAGTTAGATACCTATCATTGGTCACATTGGTATAAATGATGTTGGTTAGATAACTGACATCGATTATAAAATATAACCATCATCAATTATATATAATTGATATCAATCACTATGTTTTTCTTAAAACACAGACCCAAGAGCTCTTTTCCTAAAGTTCATTGTTTCAAACCAAAAAGAGCTTCAAGGCTAAAGGACATGCTAACATTTTTATTGAAAGACCAAGTTTGACATTTTCTAAAAACATGTTTAGATCACCTTTTAAAATCTTAAAAATCAATTAAGAACCTTGTTTTGGTGTTTAACAAAAAATTTAGATGTTTATGTTGAATTTTTTCAAAGTTACAACTAAGACCAAGGGGTCAAATGAACACCACCTCACTTTCCATTTGGGCTTAAAAATGAACTCACCTTTTCAAAGATTTTTGTATTTCCTTAGTTCTTTAGATTAAATTTTTGTTTGGAAAAAAGAGGGATGTTGTGTGTATGATCTTCCATTTTTCCCCTTTAGGGAACCCTTGGAATCAAAAGCACCATTCCTATTGCAAGTATCCTAGTCCAAGTCTTATAAATAAAGTCATCTAAACCACTCCCCAAAAACTCGTCAAAGTTTGGGTGACCTTGAAAATGACCCTAAAGTCTTTCTACTTTCATGTTTTATTTATTTTTATGCAAACTTGGCTTGCGAGGGGGAATTCATCACCTCCCATAAGTTATTTAGGGAAGCTTTAACCCAGGGTTTCACCTCCTAACATTGACTTCATTTGGATCCTAAATGGAGTTGCACATGGGATGTAGTGGCACTTTAGACATCACACTACACTAAGTGAATAGTAGGATGTAGTGGTTGCAAAAAGGACTAGATCTTTTTGCAACAAGCCAAGTGATATGGACCTAAAATCCATGCTTTTCTTTTGCATTATTTGGCATGAAAGTCTTTGTCCAATTGATTCCCCTAGAATGTTTAGAAATTTTTTAGATCTTAGACAAATCTCTACTTGCCATGGAAGTATTGTTGGTTTAAGGTACACTTCAAGGTACATGTAATAGTACTATCATTTGAGTGAAGGTGGGAGTAAAAACCCTCTATATAATGCACATTTAATATTGGATGAACACTTAAAATCCTCTCAAATGGTGTATATTGATGGATTTCAACAATACTAAGAAACCTTGTTAGTTTAGGATCTAAGAGTGATTAATTATTTGGTTTTATCCTAGATTAAAGTCTTATTTGAAGTCAAAACTTGGTGTAAACAAATAATCCAAACTAAACACATAGTCCTAATTTTCCTTTGAACAAAGAGGCATTATGCTACCCATGTGAGATCATCAATTTGCCATGTTCAAAGTTCATCAAAAGCTTGGGAGTCATATCATCCACTTTGGTGTAGTTATGTTTCCCAATTGAGTCTAGACCTTTACCAAAGTTGTTTGAGTCCTTCACTTATAATCTAAATTCAAAATTACATATTTATAAGTTCATAGGGTTGATGTGTTAAGTGGGTTCACCATTTCCACTAAACTTGAGGGAACTTAGGTTTAATTTCTAATCTGGGTTGAAGGATATTTAAGACTCATAATCATTGTCATCACATGATAGACTTAATACATTTTATGCTAAACACTTTCACTTTGAGTCTATGTACTACAACATTTTGAGTCCATAAACTTAGTGTTATGCTGTCAAAATTATCTTTGTCTTAGAGAGTTTTTGAAACAAATTTTTTTGTCACACCTTTTGGGTAGTATAGCATCGTTACGTTACTCAAACATTTCAAATATTTTTTCATAGACCCTCTTGCATAGAGTTACAAATTTGTTCCTACATTTTTAGACTAATCTGAGTGTAATTTTGTGATATTTTGTCTAAAGCATAGTTATATCATTAACTTTTGTCTAGCTTGTTTGTCAAAAGAACCAAGTTTTATACCATTTTTTTAAATAAAATAAACTATCTTTAAAAGTGCCTTTTTTTTCATACCTTATACCTAGTTGATCAAGTTCATGTCCAAGAATAAAATGCCTAGTGTTTGTTAGAAGTGTTTCAAATCTATTAAATTAAACCTTTTATCTATTTTCAAAGTCTAGCTTTTGATGCCATTTGGCCAAGAGTCATAGTGAATGCCTTGTTTGAGCCTAGATTTTGATGTTGTGTTTGGACAAAAGACCTAGCAACTTTAAAATTCCTAGATTAGACTAATTTGAAACACTTCAACCTTAGATTTTGGCATTTTGATTTTTATTCCATTTACTTACTTATCTTTGTGTGAATAGTGAAACGTTAGATACTTCATGGTAGCTTATTTCCTCACAAATATTGGCATAAACCTTTTGATCCTTTTCACAAATCTAGACCAAGTTGAAACATCATTTGTTTTAGATTTGATCCTTTTTATAGTTTGTAGAACTCTTTGACTTTTTATCGCAAAGCATTGACTATGGATCCCAACATGTATTCCTATACTCATAGTGGACTCATGCACAATCTAGGGATTAGTAATGTGGTGGCACATGAATAAATAGTGCAAGACCCATATGTAGAAAATATTTCTTATCAAATGGATTCTTATCCCTCTTATAATACTCAATCAGGGGCATAAAGCCAAAATCCATTAGATAATTATTTTGTTAACACACCACCTTATTCAGAACAAGACCACGAATAAACTACACAATACCTAGCTACAATACCCATAGTGGATGAGCTAGTTCTTCAACAGTCATATTTTACTAATATAGCTTCCACGTATGACCCATTATTATTTAAATGACATTTGTTAGATAACAAATATGAGATTTTGGTTAGATCCATAGAGGTAGGGGCCAATTTTCCAATAGACTTCCCCCATGAAAATTTAACAAGTTTTGTAAGAGTCCCCACAATATCATTTATGATCAAAAATCTTCTTCTAGCAATCATATTGCTCTAGTCGAAACAACATATCAAGACCCTAATATATCTAATCAAGGTAAAAACATCATGGAAGATCACTTTAACCAAATATAGATAGCATATTAAACCTACCTAAATCTAGCACATGATTTCAATTAGATGAACATGGTAAGTAAACCTCTTATTGACCTAATTCCTTCAACAGGAGTGTTGATAGAGTTAATGAGACAAGAGAATATGAGTTTTGACCCATTTGTACAAATTTATTTGATAGATAACTTGATGCATATGCCTATTATTGAAGAAGTGTCTTTGGCCTCTACACAAAATAGTGAGCCAAATATAATGGACAATGTGTAAATAACATCCAATCCCAATCAAAGTGGAACTAACACACAAACAACTAGCCAACAACATGTGCCTATAGTTTATCCCATGAGTATATCATCATACTAGGGAATAAGATTTTTTACACCCCAACCTCAACTGACTGCTTCCTCAAGTGTACAACCTATAGGATTAGGTAATCAAATAATAGACAATGTCATGCCTCAATGATAGAATGTGATGAACCCTACTCCTCAATAAGTAATGAGTAGTTTTCCATAATAGCAGGCACAATATAGTGTATGAATGTAATAAAGGAAAAATACATTGCCACCTCAATTAGATTAAACTAATGTTCCACCTCACCAGATAATGATGAACATACCTCTTCAGTCACAGACTAATATGCCAATCCAAAATTAAGTGATGACTAGTCAATAATGTGAAAATATTAGTCAGTGATAGATGCCAAATTTGTAACCTATTTTTACTTCTCCATAAGGATTCATGCAAGAAGTAGGTTCCCTTGTTTCTCAAGTACCTAATAGACAACTGTTGGTTCAAAATGTGCCACAAATTTAAAGACAAGGTTTTGGACCACAAGTTCCCACTCACCAATAAGGTTTGATTAGTCGACAACATGTCCCTTTTCAACCACAATAGGCACAGTATAGCTATATCCCTCCA
Source organism: Torreya grandis (assembly GCA_037957365.1). Taxonomy (NCBI): domain Eukaryota; kingdom Viridiplantae; phylum Streptophyta; class Pinopsida; order Cupressales; family Taxaceae; genus Torreya; species Torreya grandis. Next base: position 1,224,646 of record JARHVA010001138.1, read on the forward strand.
TCTTGTTGTCCTTGAAAAATGCCACTCATTTTTTGGACAACCTACAAACCAAAATTTCTCTCTTCCCTTCTCAAATTTGTTTTGAACATTTAATTTTTTCATTGTCTCAACTTTTTGGTAAAAGGATTAGCAGGTTCAACCAATTCATCAAAGGGTCTATCGGTAAGCATCAAAACAAAAGCTTGAACCATTAAACTGTTGAACCTTGAACCATTTTGGTTCATTGGTTCAATGGGTTCAATGACCAATTGGTTCAACATGCTTGGTTCAAAGGTATCAAAGAGACTCAGTGAAATCAAAAGGATGAACCAATGAATTGATTGAACCTTGAACTGAAAGAGTTAAAATTTTAATGGTTCATGGGTTCAAAGGTTCAAAGGCAGCCTCTATCAAAGAGAGAAACAACAAATAGGTTGTTCAAAAAATGGTTAAACCAAGGAGCATGAAAGTGATTGAACCAAGAAGTGATGGAACAAAAGAGATAGAATGAATCGATGAACCAACAAACTAATGTACTTTCAATGGGTTCAAAGGTTTAAGGTTCAAAATGGTTCAAGCAGCTAGCAACTATTGACAGCCCCACAGACATCAAATTTAAAGTAAGGGAATATTTGTTAAAATTCAAATAAAGCATAGAACTCAAAGGAAGAACTAATCCACTAACCAAAAAGATAAAATTCCTTTGGGTTTGTTCAAAGGCCGATAGAGATAGAGCAAGAGAAAATGACTTTTTCTTTGAAGGAAATTATTAAGAGAAAGAGCCGTTAGAATTCTTTCAGAGGTATTTTATATGGGAAAATGACTAAGGCAGAGCTTGAATAAATTCCTTCAGACTTTTGTCTGAAGGAAAAGCCCAACTAAGGAGAAAATCTTGTGAAAATATGCCCGATGGAAAAAGACAAAGTGTAGCAGAAGCCGCCACGTGTCCATTATAAAGCAGAGTGAAAGCTACCACATGTCATCTTCTACAAGACCCCCCAAGGTTTCTAAAGATTCTATAAGTTAAGTAGAATACATCACGTGTCTTGTTATGACTCAGTGGAACATGACAAGTGTTTGCATCTATGTTCCCTTTTTGGAGTTGCTCGGGTAAAACGTGTTGTGGACCCCATTTTTTGTAAGTTTCTAATAAGTTTCATAACAATAAAACTTGCCACTTGTCAAAGACACAGAAAGGACCCACCCAAAGACTTAGGAAAGAAGGGATATAAAGAGAAAATAAGCACTTAATAAATGAAGAGGGAGCGAGACCAAAGGATCAGAAATATCTTTGAAAGAGTTATTTCTAGTAGGTGAAACAGTGGATCGAGTAGACTTCTGAGCGCACCAAACCAAGGATGTGGCCTATTTTCTTCCATGAAGTAAAGATAAATATGTAAAGAACAAGATGGTCCATATTAAAGAGGAGACATATCAGATGAAGGGACACACCATAGTTATGGCAGCGCACTATTCTCAGCATGGTCTCTCCAGATAAAACTGGAGACGCATTGAAGACACTGACTATAGCATGGGCCGTCCCATGGAAAAAAGTACCAATCCTTGGGTAGTTGCTATAAGTTTGTATTTTCTCTCATTTGTAAAGGAGATCTTCCCCTTACCAGAAGTGAAACTCTACCTGAATTGAAAGGCATTACTAAGACTTTGAGCTCAGATTGTAATTCATATTTCTTTGATTGAATGAGAAAGCAAGTTACTTGTAGACTTTGTATTGTTATAGCTTGTGCTACTTTAGGAGATTGTTCTTATGTATGTCTTCTAAAATCATTCTTATTTATTTGATTTAACAAGTAGGACTAGTGGAGGTGATAAGGAAGGTGTCCTAAAGCCAACTACTTTTAGACTTTGTGTTGTCATAGTTGTCTTCAGTGTGTGTTTATTTTTTGTTTATGTGTAAAGGACCTTGGGACAAATTTTTTCCCCCATTGTTATTCATATTTCACTCTTGGGCAGTCGAGGTAGAGACATTGCACTATATTTCAGGCTGTTGGTTACTCTATGCCCTTTTGTCACCTGTTACCATAAAGATTCCTATTGCCTACAAGAATAATCACTTCTGAGAGAAGAGAAGTGCCTTATGTCGCTTCACCAGGATTTCTACTATCCAGGAAGGGATTTAACTCTTGGCTAAATGTTACTTCTGAAAGAAGAGAAGTACCTTCACCAATCACCCAAGATTTCTCCTCTATCTATGAGCATCATCTCTAAAAGAAGAGAGATGGATGATGTATTCTACCTCTGTGTCTTACTTTCTGCTTATATATATAGTATATAACCTCCACATATTTAATAGGGAACCTCCCCTTGATGAGACGAGAGATTTGTCCCCTTTAGATGTGGTAAACCTGCAACATTGGATGACCAATCTCCCTATGCTATGGTGATAGGAACTATTTTGGTCACCAGTTAGTTGGCTGACAAAATATTCACCCAATAGTTTTTGGTGACTCTGTTGGGGACACAATAATTTTATGCAATTTGGAACCTCAAGTTTCAGATTGAAACATCACCTGTGTCTTACCCATAATCATTATAACCCTTATCCATTATAGAGTCTGGTGACTCCATTCCATGTCTTACCCACTATCATTATCCTTACCATCCTTCATCTCTATTTCCATTATTTTACTTGGTATGCAAAACTAGAGTCACTGGAAAAGAGTGTGCAGTCTGAAGCCTCAAGCCTCAAGCTGAAGCAGGGCTAGTTCTTTTCCATTTTTCCCTACAATTTGCCCATTCCACCTAGATGCGTTATCCCCATTTTTCATAATTCCATCATGGCAGTATGAGGCCCCTGGGGTAACTCTTTTGGCCCACTTAATCTAACTCCACCCCTGCATGAGCTACCACTCATTTCAAGAAAGAATTTCCCCAAATTCTTTGGTGATGGGAGAGTTCACCTTGATGAACACATTATAGCTTTTAGCATAGCTTTTGGTGTGATAGGGGTGGAATTTGAAGATGTGGCAGTTAGGATTTTCATGGAGACACTACAAGGTGCTACTACAGACTAGTTTTACCATCTGTAGACTAGATTAGTGACTGGCTAGGACACTATCAAAGTTAAATTTGAAGCCAGGTTTAGGCTAGCAGAGGATGCACATGCCTTGCTAGCCTAGCTCACACAAATGAAGAAGGATCCCCATGAGCCTATGAGGGACTTCATTGCCAGGTTCAACAAGCTGAGGCACAGGATTCCCATGATCGCCTAGCCAACACCTCAGAATCTCATGTGTTTCTTCATCAACTCACAACTACCTAAAGTGAGTTTTCTATTGAGATGAGCTAGACATATAGACCTTGAGGCTGCTTAGGACTTGGCTACTGAGGTAGAAGATGACCTTATATCGGTAGGAAAGATAAGGAGAGACCCTAATAAAGCTAAATCATCTTCATCTTCTGAGTATTCACCTATAGTCACCACTGACCCAATGGTACAAAAGCTAGCAAATGAGATGCTAGCTCTCAAAAATCAAATGGCACAAGGGATGTCATCTTCTCTTGCATACAAAGATATTCCTAGGAGGACATTTCAGAATTAGGCATACCAAGGAAATGCTGCTAAGAATCAGGGATAGCAAAATCACCTTCCTCCTCCACAGAGGAAACTCACCATTGAAGCACATCCAACTAACTCAGCAGTTGGATATTTGGAAACAGAGCGTGATTTCTCTTTTCAACCTAAGTTTAATCAAGAAAATAATGTTGACCTCTTCATGGAGGATCAAGAAGAGTTAGCTGGTGACTCCATCATTATTTTCCCAGATTACCAAGATGAACCCAAAAGTGAAGGTGATGTAGATGAGGGACCATATGTTGAGTTCACCCAGTCCCTGAACTAGTTAGCTCAACAAGTTGATAAATTAAAAATAGAGAAGTGACCTCAACCAACAATTTCAATTGATAAATGTGGAATCACTCTATCTTTCTAGCCAAAAGACCTAGTGGTTGGTAAAGAAGTATCCCAAACATTTCTACAACTTTTACTTCAATTTCACAGTCCAGTCCTCCTACCCCTCCTAAAAACTAAAAGGATGAACTCCCATCCTTTGTGCCTAGTCCAATTCAGTCATTTGAAATAATTGATCATGTCAAAAAGACCAAAAATCAAATGACTAAATTTGAAGTCATGTAGTCCAACCCCGATCAGTTGGACAAGTTGGTACAAGATGTCAAGACCCAAACGTCGGCCCTTGAAGCTCAAATTTTGTTTGAGTTTTCAGGCAGGGGTGATTACTTCTTGACCACAAAGGATGTCCATGTTCCTAGAGATGAAAGTCTGGTAGGTGGTGATCCAAGAATCGATTCAAACTAGACATCAGAAGGATTGGTAGGGCACAGTACAAATGAAAAAGGGTCTTCCATTTCTAATGAAGAGAAATTTGATAAAAGATCCATTTTTGGTGATGTTTGGATCTGAGAAATGGATGGCAAAAATTCCTCTATAAGTGCTAGGGCCAAGTTGGTGTTGATATCTCCTAAGGGGGATATTCTTTCTTCTTTACATGAGTTGCAGTTCAGCAATACCAACAACACTATCGAGTATGAATCTCTGTTACTCAAATGGGGAGCTACTCGAGACAAAGGAGATGCTAAGCCGGTGGTCTACCAGGCATCTAAAGGGGACAATCAAGACATGTGCTGGAATGAACTATCAAAACAACAAATTATGGTAATAGACCAAGCTACTGCCCATTAGAATTAAAAAAGGGACTCCACAGGAGAACCAAGATTCACGGTTCTCAAATTAGAAAGCAAGTCTTGCCAAGGGGCAGTAAGAGAAGAAAACCAAGAGGAAGACACAAAAGATTAAATTCTTGGTGGAGAGTTCCATTCACCCATCATCGATTCTAGGGGTAAAATGGATTCTTGCTAGTTTATCAAGACAGATGGCCATTTTCACTGCCTCTCAAGGGGCAACATCTGAGGTACTTCAATTCTTGAAGTACCAAACAAATTCACCTGTACATTTGTATATTTGTAATGTCTTTATTCTATTTTATGATTTTCATTTTCATTTTTTGGAGCCTTTCTTTTTGGGTAGCTCAACTCTGTAGCCCAATGGCACACTTGAAGGCACTGGAGATTCTGGTTTCTACTCCCCTCAGCTATGTTTCAAGTTTCCAACTAAAGGTAGTTCCCCAACTAGAGCCAGCTATTGTCCCTGAAAAATGCCACTCATTTTTGGGACAACCTACAAACCAAAATTTCTCTCTTCCCTTCTCAATTTTTTTTTGAACATTCAATTTTGTCATTTTCTCAACTTTTTGTAAAAGGTTTAGTAGGTTTAATCAGTTCATCAAAGGGTCTATTGGCAAGCATCAAAACAAAAGCTTGAACCATTAAAATGTTGAACCTTGAACCATTTTGGTTCATCAGTTCAATAGATTCAATGACCAATTGGTTCAACGTGCTTGGTTCAAATGTATCAAAGAGACTCAATGAAATCAAAAGGATTGAACCAATGAACTGATTGAACCTTGAATTGAAAGAGTTTAAAGTTCAATGGTTCATGGGTTCAAAGGTTCAAAGGCAGCCTCTGTCAAAGAGAGAAGCAAAAAATAGGTGGTTCAATGGATGGTTCAACCAAGGAGTGTGAAAGTGATTAAACTAGGAAGCGATGGAACAAAAGAGATAGAATGAACCGATGAACCAACAAACCAATGTACTTTTAGCAGGTTCAAAGGTTTAAGGTTTAACATGGTTCAAGACGCTAATGACTATTGACAGCCCTACGAATGTTAAATTTACAGTAAGGGAATATCTATTGAAATTCAAATAAAGCACATAACTCAAAGGAAGAACCAAGCAATTTATTGAAAAGATAAAATTCCTTCAGGTTTGTTCAAAGGCCAATAGAAACAGAGCAAGAGAAAATGACTTTTTGTCCAAAGGAAATTATTAAGAGAAAGAGCTGTTAGAATTCTTTTAGAGGTATTTTCTATGGGAAAATGACTAAGGTAGATCCCAAAGGAATTCCTTCAAACTTTTGTCTGAAGGAAAATCCTGACTAAGGAGAAAATCCCACGGAAAAATGCCCGATGGAAAAAGACAAAGTGCAACAGAAGCCACCATGTGTCCATTATAAAGTAGAGTGGAAGCCACCACTTGTCATCTTCTATAGGACCCCCAAAGGTTTCTAAAGATTCTATAAGTTAATTAGAATATGTCACGTGTCCTATTATGACTCAGTAAAATGTGACAAGTGTTTGCATATGTGTTTCCATTTTGGAGTTGCTCAGGAAAAACATGTTGTGGACCCCATTTTTTGTAAGTTTTTAATGAGTTTCATAATAGTGGAACTTGCCACTTGTCAAAGACATAGAAAGGACCCCCCCAAAGACTTAGGCAAGAAGGGATATAAAGAGCAAAGAAGAACTTAAGCAGTGAAGAGAGGAGTGAGACCAAAGGATCAGAAATATCTTTGAAAGAGTTATTTCTAGTAGGTGAAATAGTGGATCGAGTAGACTTTTAAGTGCACCAAACTAAGGACATGGCATATTTTCTTCCATGAAGTAAAGACAAATATGCAAAGGACAATATAGTCTATATTAAGGAGGAGACATATTAGATGAAGGGACACGCCATAGTTATGGCAACACACTGTTCTCAACATGGTCTCTCTAGACAAAATTGGAGACGCATTAAAGACGCTAACTATAGGATGGGCCATCCCATGGAAAAAGGTGCCAATCCTTGGGTAGTTGTTATAAGTTTGTATTTTCTCTCATTTTTAAAGGAGATCTTCCCATTACCAGAAGCAAAACTTTGCCTGAATTGAAAGGCATTACTGAGACTTTGAGCTTAGATTATAATTCATATTTATTTGATTGAATGAGAAAGAAAGTTACTTGCAAACTTTGTGTTGTTATAGCTTTTGCTACTTTAGGAGATTATTATTATGTCTGTCTTCTAAAAGAACTCTTATTTATTTGATTTAACAAGTAGGACTAGTGGAGGTGATAAGGAAAGTGTCCTAAAGCCAACTACTTTTAGACTTTGTGTTGTCGTAGTTGTCTTCAATTTGTGTTTATTTTTTTATTTCTATGTAAAGGACCTTGGGATGACTTTATGCCCCCATTGTTATTTGTATTTCACTCTTGGGTAGTCGAGGTGGAGACTTTGTGATACATTTTAGGCTGTTGGTTACTCTACGCCCTTTTGTCACCTGTTACTAGAAAGATTCCTATTGCCTACAAGAATAAGCACTTTTGAGAGAAGAGAAGTGCCTTCTATCACTTCACCAGAATTTCTACTATCCAGGAAGGGATTTAGCTCTTGGTTGAATGTTACTTCTGAAAGAAGAGAAGTACCTTCACCAATCACCTAGGATTTCTCCTCTATCTGTGAGCATCATCTCTGAAAGAAGAGAGATGGATGATGTATTCTACCCCCGTGTCTTACTTTCTATTTATATATATAGTATATAGCCTCCGCATATTTAATAGGGAACCTCCCCTTGATGAGAGGAGAGATTTGTCCCCTTTGGATGTGGTAAACCTAAAACATTAGATGACCAGTGTCCCTATGTTGTGGTGATAGGAACTATTTTGGTCACCAGTTAGCTGGCTAACAAAATATTCACCCAACACATCACAACCACAAAATCCTCTAATTCAAACCTTTATCACCAACCCAAACTAGAACATCACACAACTAAATGTATAATTTCAAGTACATCCTAATTTATGTGTGCATATTATTGGTCTATTCCCCAACCAAACCAATGTACCCCAATAGGTATCTCCATCATATCCTAGTCAAAGTGTCCCACTTATGATTTCCCAATCATCTACCCAAAACAATATTCTCTCTCAAACCAATGTTCCTTCTAGTTTCCTATCCAAAGAATTATAATAGATGAAAGATGCAATTGCTACCATTCAAGCAGGTAAATAGATTAAAAAGTTCAAATTGGATGATATGTGTTCCTACCCATTCAACATGGAGTAGTTGTAGCTACTATTTCTTCTAGGATAGGAACCATCAAAATTTAACAAATACAAAGGAAAAGGTGACCCTAAAGCTCATTTGACCAAATTCTTTGTTGCATGTCAACCAAAGGCATATAATGACATATATCTTTTGCTATTGTTTTTAATAAGCTTGGCTAGATAATCCTTGGAGTGGTTTTTGAAGTTTACCAAAAATTTAGTAATGGATTTTGATGATCTTTCTAATAAGTTTGTGCAACACTTTTCCTATAATCTCAAGCATGAGATTTTATTAGTGGACCTAACATAAGCAAAGTAAAAAGCTGGTGAGAGTTTTACAAGTTATTTGTAGTGATGGAGAGCCCTTGTAAGCCATTTCACCCACTATTTACTAGATATATAATTAACTTCTATGTTTACTAAAAATTTGCATAGTGAGATAGCTTATCATCTAGAACTATAATGTGCACATACTTTCAAAGAAATCATTGATAAAGTTTTATATATCAAGTGGGTGCACATCAATAAAGGAGTCATCAAGCTTAATTCAACTACTAAAAATCAAGGTACCAATCATGTAAATGGCCAACATCAACATCCTATTTAAGTGCAAGAATCACAACCAGCATAGGCCCATAACCAAGAAAGACTGAAGCAATTTAACTACAATAGGAATTTTATGGGAAAAGGAGTAACTAAATCCTATCATTTCTAAATTATTAAAATGTCATCTATACCACATTTCAAGCTTACTTATACTAAATAATCTCTCCAACCAATGCCACAAGCTCAACAACTAAAACCTGCACAACAAATATAGTAACCTTTACTATTGCAAACCCCTCCTCCTAGGATAATTGTCCCTACACATCGTGTCTTTAGTGACATAGGAGAACCTATTGAATTTATATTTCACAAGCTTACTACTGCTAATCTAATTAGTTGGCTTATATTAAAGCATTATTTTCAAGGCATTCCTTATCTTGATTGGTACCGTGAAAATGAATTCTATGACTATCATCAGGTCAATGGGCATAATCTATAAAGATGTGTCCAAATCAAGAATTTAATTGAGAATATATTAGAGAATGGGGAGATGATATTGGATAATGTTGATTACACTTCTAATATAACTCTTGGGATTTATCAAAACCCCTTTCCTCAACATAATAATCAACAGTAGTAAAATAATTAGCAATAACAACTACAACAGCTAGTGCAACAACAAAATCAATAGTATCAAAATCAAAGGTTGAACTAATAAAATCAATAGAAAAACCTACAATGATAGAATAATGGACAAAACCAAGGTTAAAAAAGTAACAATCAACAAACCTACCATGCAGTCACACAGGAATACAATAGGGTTGTAGGTCATATTGGGTAGTGTTAATACCATCTCCATTAATCCTAGACCAATCATTAATCAACATAGACCATTGATAAATAACAATATTCAGCTAAATTACATAGATAATCCTTACTTGACCTAGGATTACATACATGCAAACCAACTAACTAGGACTTCCTCTTTTAGACCTTATATCAATAACTCATCCTTTTCATGTGACCACATGCAAGTTCATCGGTAACTGAGACTTGTCCTATCTTGTCCCACACCATTCCCAACATTGGTTAGTAATAATGGTCCAATATTTAATCCCAATTGTGTAATCACAACTCAAAGGTTAAATATTACTATCCTAGGACCACAACCATCCACCACTTTGCCTATCATCTAACCAACCGTTTAGCCTTAGAATAAACATTCACTACTGACCAAGACAAGAAGTTTAATATTTTGGAACAATTATAGAAGACACCAACACAAATTTATATTTTATATTTTATATAAATATCAATATTCCATAATAACATCTTGAATGATATTTTTTACCCAATCCATTATTGATAGTGACATATTCTCTAATAAGTTTCAAGCTTTGGTTGGATACCTAGCTCTAGCCCAAAAAGTCACATTCAACTAAAGTGATCAATCTTCCCTTGACCCACTCCATAATAATTCATTATATATATAAGTATATATAAGATGCCATAAATTTAAATGTGCCCTTATAGATAATGGATATGGACTGAACATAGTGTCTCTAAAACTCATCAAGCTTCTTGGGTACACAATGGTAGATCTCTAGTCATAAATAATAACTATCAAAGCCTATGATAATTAAGTTAAAAAATCACAAGGCACCATTAGTTTGCCAGTTATCATTGGGCCTTTGACCCATAATACACTTTTCCATGTCCTTGATCTTGAGTTATCATATAGTATGATTCTAGGTAGGCCTTGGTTGCATGAGATTCATGCAATCCCATCAATGTTGCACTAATGTATCAAACTTTCCCACTCAGAGATAGAAGTGAATATTCTAGGAGATTTACACCCATATGAACATTGCTATCATCTTGAGTCCAAATTTCAAATCTATAATTATTAGTATGGCATGAATCCAAATTCTAAGCAGGATAAAGGAAAGGCTATACTCATTGATCCTTCACCAGAAAATTGCCTAGATCATAATACCTTGGATTCCCTTTCCCACATGCCACCTCTTGAAGATTCTAATCATTTCACCATTTTAGATCATGGATTGGGAGAGTATGTGACCCATGATACATTTCATATTACCAATCTTCCTTAGAAGCTAAAAAACTTTGGGTGACCTGAAGCCACCCCACATATACATTGGCAACAAAAGAACAAAGACAAGGGACCTATCACATTTGTACTAGCATCTATCCTAGAACCTGACCCTCTTGAAGGGGACAAATCATGGTTATATAATGAAAACCAAGCTAATTATTATCAAAATACAAAGTATCCTATTCCTAATAAGATCATGGAGCATCACAATTATTAAGGAAAAGGCCTTAGACTAAATCAACAAGGAACCATCAAGATAATTTCCATAACTAAGTATTAAAGACCTTATGGAATTGGATTTAAATTGCATGGGAGTGACCCCACATATCTTATTCAAAATCCATCACTAGCGATTAGTGATGATGATGTCAATCATGAAGTAGAGTCTGATCATAGCCTCACCTTTGATGACTTAGTTGAAACCAATCTATTTGATAACAATGCCATTTTTACCCTTATCCTAGCCATTCATCACAACCCCTTACCATTATATTATCCCCAACTAATAGATTGGGACCAACAAGAATCTATTCTATTGATTGATGAGTTCTAGAATGATGAGGCATTCTATGACTTTTTAGGCCTTAGAGATAATGTTCCATTGGGAGATCATAAATCAAGATTCTCAATCACATTAGATATTGTAGCCTATTTTGGAGAGTGAGTGAACACCCTTAGCCAAAAACTAAGTAAAACATTGAGGTCCCAAATTGAAAACCTCTTTGAGGCACTTTCTAACCAAGGAAAAAGTAAAGATAAAGGCTAGTCTAGTGGTGAAAACCCATTTCAAGTGACATTAGATGGGGGTGTTCATTATTCTTTGAATTTAGACTAGGAGACCACCAACGATGAACTTGCGTATGGATCCAAGTTTAGATTTAAGCAACAATAAGTATTTGATTAAATTATTCAAAAACATTTTACTATTTTTGTCACATGGCTAGATATCCTCTTAAGGGACTCAGATTCATCATGCCTAGGAGAAGTTAAAGAGCAAGTCCTAAAAGAGGACCTTGACATAATCTAATAGTTCAAGTCATAGCCTACTATCCTAGAAGATAGTTTGACCCTTCTAGTTGAAGATACAATAGAGGTAAATATCAGGGCTTTATTAGATCTAAAATAGATAAAGTTAGGCACATCCCTCACTAAAGAGGAACATGATGTCTTTATAGCTCTATTGAGAGAATTTATAGATATCTTTACATGGGCCTATTCTAACATGTTAGGTTAGACCCCACCTTAGTTTTTCACCACTTTGTGGCTAATCTTGATGCCAAACTATTAAAACAAAATCTATGTAAGATGCATTCTCACATTGATGTAATGGTAAAGAAAGAGTTCAGAAAACTCTTAGAAGTAGGATATATTGGATCCATTGACTACTCAGAATAGATCTTTAATATGGTACCTATTAGTAAAAAGCCTGAAGGGATCAAAATTTGTACTAATATTTGAGACATCAACAAAGCTTGTCCTAAAGATGATTTTCCCTTGCCTAATATCGACATGATTGTCAACTCCATGGTAGGTTATGAAATGCTTTCACTCATGGATGGTTTTTCAGGATACAACCAAATCAGAATAACACTAGAAGATCAACATAAAACAACATTCACCACTCCATGGAGAACATTTTTTTATTACGTAATGCCATTTGGTCTTAAGAATGTGGGAGTTATATATCAAATGGCCATTACTATCATATTCCATGATATGATGCATGATATTATTGAAGACTATGTCAATGACATATTAGGAAAATCCAAAAATAGGGTTAACCATCTAGTAGTGCTACGTAAGATATTTAAAAGATTACGGGAGTACAAAGTTAGACTCAATCTAAATAAATGTGTGTTTGGTGTAACTTCAAGCAAATTAATTGGCTTCATCATGTATCATAGAGGTATTGAAGTTGATCTTGCTAAAGTCCATGCTATAATCAAAATACCACCACTAATTAATTTAAAGCAACTCCATAGTTTGTAGGGTAAGACCTAGTCAATTTGATTCTTCATCTCTCAGTTAGTAGACAAGTGTCATCCATTTACACACCTTCTAAAGAAGGGATTTGCATTTAATTGGGATGATCACTACCAAATAGCTTTTCAACAACTCAAAGACTATCTTGTTCATCTACCTATCTTATTACCTCCTATGCTAGGAGGGCCATTCTTATTATACCTATCATCTACTGACCATGCTCTATGGGCACTCTTGGCTCAACATGATGATAATGGAAAATAGCACATTGTATACTACCTAAGTTGTACCTTGGTTAAATATGAACATAACTATGCACCTATTGAGAAATCTTGTTTGGCCATGGTCTTCACATCTCAAAAACTATACCATTACATATTGAATAATAAGACCATGGTCATTTTAAAAGTAGATACACTCAATTATCTACTATCTAAAACAAATTTTCAAGGTAGAATGGATAAATAGATCATGATTCTTAGTGATTTTGACATAGATTATGTCAATTAGAAGGCAATAAAGGGAACAAGTTCTTACAAATCAACTTGTTAAAGCACCTCTCATAGACACACAACCACTCATGTTCTAATTTCTTGATGAATCCATATTGACCATAATTGACACACCCCTTGAGGAGTAGCCTTAGAATATATACTTTAATGGTTCATTTAATACACATTGATCAAGGGCAAGCCTATTTTTTATTACACCATATGGGGATCTAATCCCTAAATCATTCAGAATTAGTTTTCCTTGTGCAAACAACATGGCTATGTATGAACCACTTATTATAGGACTTTGAAAAGTAGTGCATTGGAATATATCTCATCTCCAAACTTATGGTAATTCTTAGTTAGTCATTAATCAAGTCATGGATCAATTTAAGACCAAAGATGACAAGTTGGTTCCATATAAAGCCATGGTCGACACTCTTAAACAATAAATTGCCAACATTCAATTTGAGCACATACTAAGGGATACTATTAGAACTGTAGATGCAACAACTAATATTGGCTATTTGATTTGATAAATAGATAAATCTAGAGAGTATTAGTTCTTCATTGAGTATTTATTAGCACCAGCTCATGAACCTTCAACCATTGTAATGATTTCTGATATTATTGGTGATAATTCTATCTAATACTTAGATCTCTACAACTACCTTCATGCCCAAGTTCTACCACCTAACTTATCTAAAAAATAAACCAAATCCTTCATTCATCATTCCACTCATTATACTCTACTTGGATCCACCCTTTACCATCACAATTTTGATGGAACTCTACTCCATTATTTAACTTTGGTAGAGTCTACACTAGCATTAAGATAAGTTCATGAAGGAGTATGTGGAGCTCATTATAGCGGGGTAGTCCTATCAAAAAAGCTCTTGAATATTAGTTATTATTAGCCCATAATATACATAGATGCCATTGCAAATGTAAAAAAGTGTGACAAATGTCAACAGCATGCTAATTTGATTCATGCCCTAATAAAAAATCTAAAACTAATGTTGACACCATGGCCATTTTCTACACGGGGACTTGACCTCATAGGGAAGATCAACCCCACTTCATTTGATGGTCATAAACATATCCTTGCAACTACTGAATATTTCACTAAGTGGGTTAAAGCTATACTCCTCACTTACATTAGTAGAAAGCAAATTTCCAACTTCATCTTTAACCATCTCATTTGCCACTATGATATCCCCTCTGACATTATATATGATAATGATCATTCAAAAACAAGGATGTAGACTAGCTATGTATTGACTATACCATCACACAACATTTTTCTATAGCATATTACCCTCAAGGTAATATCCAAGCTAAGGCATCTAATAAAACCATTGTCATTATTCTCAAAAAGATTTTTAATGATGTTAGTCATGATTAACACCTCCAGATATTTCTTACCCTTTGGGTATATCGTACCAATAATCATACCCCCACAAGAACCACTCTATACTCAATTTTTTATGGTACTAAAGCCATCTTTCCTATTTAGGTTAAATTGCCTTCATTGTGCATCTCTTTCAAGCATGTCCTGGATGATCATGACTATCGAGTAGCTCACCTACAAGAGTTAGACCTACTTGATGATAAACACATAGCTTCACTCAAAAATATTCAAGCATATTAGAACTAACTCAAAATCCACTATAATCAACATATTACGTATAGAACATTTTAACTTGGTGATCTTATTCTTAAAGAAAACAAAAACAATACCATGGATGAGAAACATAAAGTAAAAATTAAACCAAACTAGATAGGGACTTTCATCATTACTGTTTATTATGAATCAAGAGCATATAGGCTTGCCACACCAGATAGAGATGAACTTCTTGAGTTGATGAATATTATTCATCTCAAGCAGTACTATGCTTAAATGTTATGGAGTATTTTCTAGTAAGGACTATTTCAGTTATGTCATTTTATTAGTATTCTTCTTTGTATAAATACCATTCTTATCCATCTTCTTCATATCCACTTTTTTTGTTTGACTTATTATCTCAATGTGTTTTAAATCCTAGCCTATTTGACCTTATTTTTTTCCATTCATTACATATTTTTAGCATCAAATTATCTGATCGATTCATCAGTTGGTTCATATACTTCAGACAATGATCTATTTTGGAATAGTGTGATAGAAATTTTGACAGTTTCATACTTTATTTATTATTCCTTTCTTACCACCGGTCTTGCTACTAATTATAACCACCTTTGAGAAAATTAGTAACATTAAGCCTTGATGTACCAACTTACCACTTCCTATGTCATACTATGCCTTTTTACCAACTGGGCTTATTTTGTTTGAACTACCCACTACACTGGTCGAATTTATCTATTGTAAGGGTAAAACTATAGTGACTTGAGGTCCTACTCTAGGACTATGTAGGTAGTGCTCGATACTTTTTGAGGTTATCTTAGTCAACCTAAGCCATGCTCTCACTATTTTTCAAGTAACCTAAGCCATGTTCTCACTATTTTATGACCAACCTAAGCTATGCTCTCACCATTTTGTGAGCAACCTTAGTTTAAATGCTCTCACCATTTTGTGAGCTTGAACCATTTAGTGTCTCATTATTCTTGATTGATTTGAGACACTCCAAAATAATTCTAAAAACATTTGAAAAATCATTAGAAAATAACAAAAAGATTTACCACTTCCTTGTCTTAAAGATTCTGGGAACCCTTACTAAGTTGTAAGAAAATCACTTGTCATTTAATTTCCCCCTCTTTTTTGGCCTTTTTTTCTCTCACTTACCATTTTACAATACCACTCCTCTTCTTCCCTCACCTCCATTCTATTTGTTTTCATTAGTTATCACATTCTTCCCATTCCCTGGGAGAACTACATTTGGCCTAAAGTGTTTTTATTGGATATTATATTCATGGAACTATGTACATAGCATCCACTTGCTTAGTGCATATGGAGACAACTCAACCGCCCCTTCCTTTTCTTCTATTCCCCCATTTTGTTCATTTGTTTAGTTGTCACCTATTTTCTAAGGGCAATGTTCATATGGTTTCTATTGCATTATTTATTTGTTTATTTTTGCTTATTTTATTATTTTGTCTATCTGTTTGTTTATTTTCAACATTGTTGCCTTCATTCAGTTTATGTGTGTTCATTGGGTGATTCCTTGTACACACTTACACTTGAATCCATCCTTATTCATATGTTTACATTGTAATCATGGTTTCTATTATTGGTACATTATTTTCTATTGAGTATTGGATTGCGGGAGTCAATCCTCATGCATATTTTAGCCAAGTCCTCATGATGTTATACCATGATGCCTACTGATACATGATACACCAAACCTTAGATTCAATAAGTCTATTCAGGAATGGTGGCATCTCTTTGACATCAACATCCTGATTCCATCCTAATACTATCCTAAATAGAGTAATTAAACATGAAATAATTTTAACCTTTATTAGTTTGAACGAGCATCTCCTTACTATTAGGTTATTCCAATTCATCATTACCCTCTGCATTAATTTATCATCATCCTTAGCCAATTTTATCATGTTTTTTATAATCGAGGTTCAATGATTATAACTGCCTATGGGAAAATCATTGCACACCATCCCACCTACATTTCTAAATAATTATAACTGTCCTTGGGAAAATCATTGTGTTGTCACCACTTTATTTTTTTTCCTATATAGGGGCATGTTATTCTCTTATTTTTCTATCCTAACTGGGGCAACTCCATCTTCTCAATGATTATAACCACCTTTGGGAAAATAATTGTATTATCATACCACACTACCACTATCGGGGTATAATGTTTATAACCACCTTTGGGTAAACCATTATGCACTATCCCACTTACATTCTTAATGATTTTTACTATGTTTTTAGTATCATTGTGTTTTCACCCCATCATATTTTATTTCTTTGGTCCCCTCATTTTGCTTCTTTCTTTTCAAGGGACCATTTTCTAACTTATTTATGCCAATCATTCCCTCAAGAGGGCATCATACAGTTAGTTTATCATCATTGTAGTTGTAGGCATACCAATCCTTTTCATTCTTTGATAATATGTTACTATGCTTATAAATTTCAATGCCTTCTCAAATAGGGTCAAACTGTAGACACCTAAATATGGCAATTAATAACATGCAACTAGACTTTTGACCAATTTCTACCCAAAATGCATAATTTGGCCTAAAAACACTAAAGCATGCTAAATGAGTTGAAATTGTATTCAAGTGCCAATTTTGGCAAGGGTATCCCTAAATGGGGTAATAAAATTTATGGGCAAACTAACTTTGATCAAATAATTCTAAGTCAAAATGCCAAATTTACACTTGGGTGCTCTGGATTGCTCTTTCCTATCAAATCTTCTAGATAAAATGTCTTTTTTATTTGTTGTTGGTAACATCATAAATAAGAATATTCATCCAATGCATCTTACATCACCTTTTAATTCTAATCCAGTCAAATTTTGGACCAATAATAAGAAATTTTGATCAATTTGAGTAATTTTGCATAAAGTGCTTAAACATGTTTAAGAGATAATTAATCCAAATTGGAGCCTAATCAAGAGTTCCATGGAAACATGTTGAATACTTATTTTTGGAAATGAATTTTGAATATCTACATCATCAAGTAACCTCATTTCTTGGGAAGACATCCCTAGGCCATGAATGTTACAAATATCAAGATTCAAAGCCCTCCATACCTCATCAATGCCTTCCAATGCTCTCTATTCCTATTAATTACCCCTTATTCCAATTTTATAATGAGGATAATTATAAACTTAATTTCAAAAATTGAATTAATCCTAAACCACATATCTCAATCTCAAGATGGATGGTTTAGTTTGATTATAGACATTTTCAAAAATATATAAATAAAGAGGCCATAAATATCATTTCTAAGCTATTTTTGGTGCAAAGTTATTATGCTCAAATATCTTCAAAGTCTTGATAATTCAAAATTTATAATGCACAAATGGTTCCAAAATTTTTAAGAAATTAGGGTTACCATGCCAAATTGATTTCAAGCCAAGCCAAGCCATAAGCCAAAGGTGCCAAGGAGAGATAGAGGTAGCCAAGCTTTCATTGCCAAGAAATTCATGAGAATAAATCCAAGAAAGCCACCACTACAAAGGCATTTAGATCATCCAAAGAAGCTGAAGGAATTATTTTGTTTTATTCTTTAATTTTTAGTTGTGTTTGCCATTTGTTTTTGTTACCTAGCTTTTCCTAGTGTCTAGGCCTAGAGATGTTATGCTAGTTAGTGTGTTTCTTTCATTTTTTTTCATTTTGGAACTAACACCATACTAACCATCCTCTCTTGAGTCAAATTTCTAGATCACATGATATTTGAGAAAGGTGACCTCTAGGTTATGAAATCCTATTCAAGCATTATGTTAATGGTTTTATGATTGATAAGGTGTGAGTGGTTTGGTATTGTGTGTGTGATGAGAGTGAATATATGATTAATTCACTTGATTAACTAAGCTATGTGAGCTAAAAATAAGAAAACAAATAATGTATGTAGTCAATTTTAAGTCCAAAATGAACTTTTGGTTTCATTGTATGAGCAAAAAATAAGTACCTAGATGAAACTATGAACCCAAGAAAATACTCAAGGGTCCCACTAGGTGTGCTATAATGTTTCACGTAAATTTTGATTTATCTATAAGAATAAAGTTCTAAAACTTGAAATAAGGGTGAGGTTAGTATAAATTTAATTTGGTTTTTGCTTCATAATCTAAACAGTTTAGATACTCCTCTTTGTTTGGGGAGGAATGACCTGTAGATAAGAAAACACTAAAAGAATAGTTGATTAGTTAGATAGTAGGGTGGATTTCTTAGCAAGCTAGATCCAATAAGTATAAGATTCCTTGGACACTATCAATCCAAACTTTTAAATAAAAAAATTTGAAAATGAAAGATAAATTTATTGCATGAATAACATAATATAATGAAATAAAATATAAGTTCATGAAAGAGATGAATTTTCCTAATTATATAAATAAATGATTAGATATTAATATTAAATAAATTAGACATGGTTTAGAAAATAGGGTGTTCCTCTATAACCAAGTAAAAGGTTAGAAAGTGGGGTTTGGTTAGGGTCTGATAGGTGGAATTAGCTTGTTATTGGAATTGACACACAATGACCATCAGTGGTTAGGGGTAAACCATCAACGATTGGGTGACCATTAGTTGTTAGGGGAAAACCATTGGTAGTTGGGTGACCATTGGTAGTTACTATGATATTTGGCTTAGGTTAATAAGTTTTGGTTGGGAAAGGTTGTAGAAAAACATGACAAAGAAGCTAAATCCAAAATCTTGACAAGAGATAAATACTTAGCTTTTGTTGGTCTGAAGAATGTTGAAGGTGGTTTCAAACTTATTGTAGAGCCTAGAGAAATTCTAGTAGAGTGAGGGTACATTGGGTTATGAATTTCCACACTTTTGATCTCTATCCTAGTTGCTATTTTGATGGAATATTTCTTGGATTTTCTAGAAAAAGAATACCTGCATAAGAATCTTTAACAAAAGAAGCTATTGATGGTTCTAATCCTCTCTTTAACCTCTTCCTCCTCTATTTTATATAAGGAAGGGAGAGGTGAAATAATAGGTTAAATAATAAGTTTAACAAGGTGTCTAGTTTTAGCCTTGACATGCATAATTATGCGAGTGGCTAAGAATTAAAAAAATAAGGTGTATTTGAGCTAAAGTTAACCCTCAAGGTAGTTAAAGGCTGACCATCAGTGATTGAGTCTAATAGGTAGCACTTAGGGGTTAACCATTAGTGGTCGATAAGATAAAGGTAGAATGGTTAGAGCTAGTTCATTTGACTTAAGTTTGTGAGGTAATGGTTAGGAAGTGGTCCTTAAGGGGTCGCAAGGTGGTTTAAAGGTTACTGCAACATTTAGAACCATACTGTGTAGTTTTTTAGTGTCTAACTATTTTATGAGGGACTCAAATACAAAAAATGACTTGATTGATAATATATTTAGAAAAGGTAATATCAATAATATTACCAATATCCATGGCTTCTACCCATTTAGTGAAATATTTAGTGGTAGTGATAATGAAAACATGACCATCTTTTACCTCAATAATTTACCAATGAGATCTAATCTTGACATAGAGAATGGCCAAGAAGATTCTAGGGTTTGGAGTTCAGTTAGAGGAGAGTGGATAAGATAATTTTGAAGTTGACAAGGATTACACTTTTTAGCAAAATTAGTGGCATCTTTTTCAAGAGTAATCCAAAGTTAACCCATGTGTAGGCTTTTAAGAATTGTAGTGTGACCATTATAGTAACCACAATAGATGCCCCCATGTGATTATTCAAGGAGAGTATTAACTTCTTTTAGCATTACACAACATAGTAAAGTGTCTTCTATGTTGTAATAATAGAGTGTGTTGTATCGAAGTAGATATTTGAATGCTTGTTTTCAAATATAATTATTTCCAAGAGAATATACTTTTAGAGGGTAGGTATGATTCTCAATGAGTTGAATGATGTTCTTATACCATGAGGTTTGTCAAATAGTAATAACTTTTATGTGATAAACTAGAGAGTCATTTTTATTTTGTAAAGAAGAAGGTGAATTCCTCATTTGGATAAGGAATTGAGAATCATGAATAAATTGATGATGATGAAATAATGATGTTGATTAAGCAAGAAAATCAACTATAGTATTTTTTTCTTGTGGGATTGGTTCAATGGTGACAGAGGCAAATTATTTGGCAAGTTTAGTTACAATTTGATGATATGTGATAATGTTTTCACTTTTACATTGATAATATCCAATAACTTGATGACATATTAGTTATGAATCACCTAAAGCATGTAAATATATGATGTCTAAATAAATTGCAACTTGCATGCCTAGTATTAGATCTTCATATTCAACCATATTATTGGTGACATAAAAGGTTAATATAAATTATAGAGGTATGATTTTACCATGTGGATTTGTTAAGATACACTCTTTCTCATCTCCTTTAAGACATTTTGCACCATCAAAGTGAAGTTTCCAAGTTTCTTCATGAAAGTCAATTGTGACTTATGGTAATTATTCAATGAATGCTTTAAATTTAGTGATAGGAGGAGGAGGATCAAGTTATTCATGGTTATTTTCTTATAGATCAATAGTGAAATTATGGAAGTAATCTTTGATTGAGATTTTTTAGTTAAGACCCTCAATATAAATGATTTATTCATCAGGAAGATTTAAATCTTGAAGGTGATTAGTAGGTGTAGGGAGGTAGCCACAAGCTAATCTGTAATGACCTAACCTTTGAAAAAAATTTATTTAACTATTCATAGATCAAATTACATAAATAATACCATCTATTTTACAATTATGTCTCTAGGTAGGAAATCTTTAGAGAAGAAATGATGAAGTGGGTCAGAATAGAAAATGGCACATAGTTTGATATAGCATATAATGACAAATATTTTTAGCTATGAAATAATTAGCTAAAAAACCATGCTCTACTTTTGTATAACATTTATTTTAATTGATTAAAACATGATTGATATAATATATAAAATATTCTCTACTAATATCATCTTGTTGGGTGAGCATTTCCCCAATTGATATGGGGGTAGATGATGTGTATAGAATTAATAGATGGTCATTTAAATGTGGGTGAAGAGTAAGAGGATGAATCAAAGATTATTTCATTACATAAAATGATTTTTATTAGGAATATATCCATTCTAAGGCATTACCCTTTTTGAGAAGGTAATTAACAGAGTAGATATGGTGAGATATTTCTAGAACAAAATGGTGAACTGCCCCAAGTTTTCCAAAGTATGCCCATATATATGGAATAGAGAAAGGAATAAGTATGTTAATAATATATTATATTTTATTTGGATTGAAATTAATGTTATTGTACATTTTTATTCTATTTTATGCGGTTTCCCTACCAAAATTTACTTAACTTGCTTAGGTGTTTTTTTACGTCATTATGAAAGATAATCCCACATTTATGAGGAAGTGATGACATTTTTATATTTAACATATATAATTTGCCTTCCTAAATATTTTATGGATAATGATGCTAATAATAATATTTTAATCTTGAGCAATTACATCTTGTTGGCTCATATTTGATTTTGCTACTACATACAAGTAATTTCTTTGTGCATTTGTCTATATCCATTAGATCCTCGATTATGGCCCATTATGAAATGGTATAAAGTTTTTTTAGGTAGATGAATTTCATTGTTCTTATTTTGAAATATTTATTTTTAGCTTGCATGTCATATATTTTCCATTATTTGACCTAGAATATTGAAGATTCACCCTTTCCTATATTTTGCTCTTCTTTGGTGCTCCTCTATTGATCCAAATTTAGAAAAAAATAAGAGAAAGGTGTATCCTAATAGTCATATTTTATCTGATAAGTTTTCATTCAAAATGTATTATACCATCAAATTTAGAAGGTATCAAAACCTTAGGATTGGATGTAAACATGACCTAGTTTTGTGACAGTCATTTTTTGCCATTTTTGGATGATTTTAAGGTTTTTTTGGTGATTTCATGCAAGTTTGTACAATTGATAGTATTCAAGAGAAAATCCTTCCTAGTTTTTTACAATTTTTTAGAGATACGTAGTGGGTCTTTGACATTTTTTCAAGAGATAGACTAGATCTAGTATTTTGTGAAAGTTAGAGTTTTTCTACCTATGTGTACTACAAAAAATTCTATCATTCTCGACATTGTACAAACTAATGATATATATAGCACCTAAAAACACTCCTCATACCTATGAAAATACAAATATATATAGTTGAATATGCATGTTGCATCCCTGACATAAAGTTTTGACATTAGAACTTTGTACCTGAGAGTAATCGATAACCCCTGTATCAAGATTATGGATTGTGAGAGTAGTCGCTAACATCCACATAAAGATTATAAGCTATGAAAGAAACTAAAAAACCCAACATAAATATTCTATACTATGGGATCATTTGGTAACCATAACACCTATAATAAGGGGTTGTAACCCTAAAACATTTCTCCACTATAAGAAGTGCTAACCATCCCAACATTTAAATATTTTCCACTGAAATACACATTGTAACCTTGAAAATTTCTCTTATGACTACCACAGACCTATGAAACCATGATGTTAAAATTTATAACTATATGAGCAGCTAAAAACCCTAATGAATGCATACGGTCCTCTAGACTCTAATGATGACCATAAATTATAGTATATAAAATGTCCAAATTGGTAGTTTGAGTGTGACTTGTGACATCCTATCCATAGGTCCTCTTTTCAAGCTATTATGACCCTTCCATACATCATTTCACTCATTTGTGATCATTTAAAACATTCTAACTGATGATTCCACCTTAGCCAGAATGTATTTCCTAGGCCAATCCTATGCCCCTAGGTCCCAAGCTTATAGGACATGAGTCCCATATTTGGACTATAGTGTCAGACCCTTAGCTATACCATTTTGATGCTCTTATCCATTTGCACTTTGAGCCTCAAACATTTCACACAAAAAATTTCAACCCATGACCAATTATTCCTAAAAACATGACCCATGACCAATTTTTCCAAAAACATTTCACACCAAAAATTTCAACCCAAGAAATTTCAAATTTATGTAAGTTAGATCATTATGTTTAGAAGTAAGAAATATTAAAACTTCCATAACTTTTAGTTGGAAACTCTATTTTAGGTGCCATTTTTTTAAAGTGATTTTTTTTAAATCTTTATGCATAGGTGATATTATCATTCCTTATAAAATTAAATCTATATATATTCATGGGGTTAAAAATTGTCATCTTTCAACACATGAAGTTAAGTACATACTTCCTTTTTACACTATGGATCTAAGTTTAGTTCTAATTCTTACACCATTTAAATATCATGAGTGAAAATTATTATCAGTATATAATTCACCCTTTGAGGTAGTGATGTTTTAGACCTACCTCATCCAACTAATAGAATATCATCAAATCTAGGTGTGGGTAGCTTAGTTGATGAGTTGAACCTCTATTTTTAGGGCTAGCTCCCCTAATGCATCATATATGGCTCTATTCCTAAAACATACTAAATTGATAATGAAAAGGGGTAAAGAGACACATGAAATAAAACCTAAGCTAAGGGAGGTGATGCACCAATAATTTTTTGTCCACTCTAAGTGACCTTTTAGTAACACTTGTGAATCAGACCAAGACTAGTGATTAGAGCACTCTCTCTTAAAGACTCCTACGCATCAATGTTTCATATGGAGCCATGTTAAATGGAGAAAATTGAGGATGATAAATGTAAGGTATGTTTTCATGACACTATCAACTATATTCTATTTCAAACATAACCATCAACACTTCTACTCACCACATGACCAGTTTAAGATAACCTCATAATAACTAGCTAAGAACAAGGACCTACAAAGGAAGATAAGACTCAACACTTATTACAATCAACTAGTATAGAACACACTAATATAGAAATATAATTATAAATATTCCTTATATTAATTCAAAATGTTTACAAGGTACAATTTGGGTAGAGTTTCTTCATACCCAATTGAGGGATACATACAATGGCTTTTGAGCCTCAATTTATAGAGAAATTGAGGGAAAGGGAGGAATAATCTATCATGGAAGTGTGGGAAAGAGGCCATAGTGATCCTAATTTACTCCATAATTAGATAAAACCATGATAAATGACTAGTAACAACTCCATGATTCCCCATATGTGTTGCCTTGACTTCATAATGGCCTTCAATGAGAGTATGGTATAGGAGATGATCTAGTGGAGGCTCCTTAATTTTTTGTTGACCCCATTAAAAGTGTGAGTATGCCAACATGGTCAATTATCTATAATTTTTATAGGTATAAAGGTAGTAATGTGGTCCATATTGGCCTCCATGAAGCATTAAGTAGCCTACATTTCTTTTTACATGTCAGTAAGGCTTAAGAAATTGCCCCACCTTCCATAATGGACATGAAATATGCCTAATATTTATCATGGTGCATTCAAAACGATTTTAATATCCATTAATTTACTTTACTTATCATCCCTCTTTGTAAATAGACACCTCCCTTAGTTGACCAAATAGGCCTACTAGGCAACTAGGCCTAGTCACTCGATGCTAGTTGCTTGGATGGTCATGAGACACACATAGAATCTTAATAATAATTAAGTGAACATTTTAAAATTATTAAAAATCATATCACACAATGACATATGAATTTAAAATGGTTCACACCTTCAACTCTTGCTCATTTAGGTGATTAGGTCACCTCTTACAAGCACTTCTAGACTGCCTCATTAGTCAAGGATTTTAAAATCATTTTCAAGAGGAAATGAGAGTAAATTATTATTTGAGAGGTTTTAATACACTTAATACTACCTTATTGAATGGTATGCAACTATTCATATAGTTTTTTACCTTATATTTATCACTAAATCTTATAAAAATAGGGTTCTAATGCATCCATTCAACTATCCATACAAATCAATGCTAGGAATATGACATTATTAGAGTGAATAAGGTGTTACATGTGTCTCCTAAGCCAATTAAATTAATTTAAGTTCATTTTATTAGGATCTTTCCCATCAAGCTTTAGTTAGGGGTTTGGAGAGGTTTAGGGAGGTTTAGACTCTTCACAATCGTTCATAAAGGTTAGGCATTAAACCTATGAAATATTACCACTAAATTATAGTAGACAAGGCCCCTAAATATTCCCCATGTTCTTATGACTCCATTCAAATAATATTTATAGTTTTGAGCACAAGAAGGTGCTCTTCGGGTGAATATTTTGAATTATGTGTACTCTTAAGGCAATTTTGGGCTAAAATGGCCAATTCTAAGCCCTCCTTTACAAATCAATGCTTATTTCACATATGAAAATCCTTTGGATAAACTTAAATCTTGGTTTTAGGTCCCATTAACCCTTTATTATCCTTTAAATTTAGTTTTTAAGGTATTAATGCTTTGAGAAGGGTATTAGGTCAATAGACCTAATGAAAGTGTTTCTATGTTTTAACTTCAAAAGGAGTTATTTGAGCAATTGGCCATCTCTAAGAAAATAAAACCTTCCCCTTAGATTTATTGTATCATTTGTGGTCACTTGGTTAAGCCACTTGATTCTTCTTTATGCATACATATTCAACTAACTAGGCACTTAAGCATGTTTATAGGTGATCATTAGATGTGGAGACCCCTGTAGGTGGTCATTGTATAGTATACTTAACCTTGTGTATCCTTAACTATTTAGACTCATGAAAAACATGTATAATTTCTCTAATTTATTTTACATAGGCCTATAATAGTCCTTTATAGGCTTGTATTAGTTCTTTATAGGCCTAATTCATACACTGTACACTCTGCATGTGTCAACCATTAACTTATTTAAGTGTCCATGTGACTTGATAAGACCATAAAGACCATTTCAAGATCCAAATATCTCATTTTAAGTATTTTTAGGAAAAAAATCCTTCATTGGGTCCTTATTAGGGTTTAACAAGGGTTTTAGTATCTTACCATCTTAATGATGGTTTATAAAGTATAGGCCTTAGATTGAAAATCTAGTGCCATGGATGTTGAGACCATAGACCCCCTCAAAACTCCTTAATATATCATGGTCCTATACACATTTTATGGTGAGGTTTGAGTGAAATTTGGCAACCTTCAAGTCTTTGTTAAGCATTTTGGGTGGGTTAATAGGTTAAGGATCATTCATAGATTTAATCTCCTAAATGCAACTCTCTATACATTAGATAGTAACTTCATAGGCCCTCCATCTTCTCCTACGATCACTAAGCTCCAATCATCTTGTCATCTAAGATATGATCATTTGAGTTGGCAACTCAAAATGGAAAATTGGGGTGATTGAGTTCAAGAGGGGTAATGAAGCTAAATTAAACACTTCCCTACCTTCCTCTATCTGAAACATATTCCTCAAGACCTATATTATCATGATACACCTCTTCATTACCTTAAGTTTTCTTGGGGGTTTGGAATATGTCACAAGGAGGAAGTTTGGGTTTAGATGCTTAGGAGGGTTTTAGGCCATATAGGCCTAAACTAAGCCTCAAGACTTTGAGCCAACTATATGTGTAATGGTGACTTAATTTTCATCTAAGCTTACTTTTCCATATAAATTCAAACTTTTGCATTTGTCCTCAACTACTCAAACTCCCATCTCTATTTTTCTCTCTTGTAGGTATGCCATGACCATCATTGACCAATCTGAGTTTTTAGATTAGTTGGTGTTAGTGACATGAGTAGTCTTTTCTCTCCTTATTTAATGATAATAGAGTTGGGATATGATGTGATATACACTTAGGGTTTGATGACACCCTTTGAACTAGGCCTCCCTCAACTCTGATATCAAAACTCATTTCTACAGTCACCCACATAGGCCTATGTGTCATGGATGTTCAATCATGACTAGGCACCTCTCTAAAACTTGATTATACCTTTAACAACCTTGAGGAAGATGGATACCATATATTACCATGGGGTTACCCATACATATTTTGTTTCCACTATCATTAAAATCAATTACACACCCTAAATGACTAGGCAGACTTGTAAGTACTGATCTAACTGTGTATGCTTGAGTTAGATTACTTTGGTTATTCCTTCAAGTCTCTTTTGTCCTTCAAAAATATATCCCCTATGTTATGGCCCTCTATTTGAACTATTTCCTTCATGTATAGATGTAATTTTACATTTAAGGTTGGAGGTAGACTGTTTATAGTCATGTAGGTAGTGGTTTTGGTGTTTTGTCTACCAATGGAGTTATTTCACAAGTCCATTAATAAGAGGAGGGTTTATACCCATGTTGGTATACCAATTTACCTTTATTAAAACTTATTAGTTTCCCTTAAGATAGCCAATTTTTCAATCATATAGTCCTCTCTTGATTTTGTCAAGGTTTAGCTGTAGATAATGGTTTTGGGAAACTCCTTGAGGGTTTAGTTTGAACTTAACTTATTAGGCTCTATCATTTAAAATCAACCATGTACCTAAACTTGACTAATTTTTTATCTTCTCATAGCCTGATTGACCTTCATGGAATTGTGCAACATTTGACCTTGATTCCATGCCTTAAGCTTGGGCCTAAGGGATTAAACATGTAGGTCACGGTTATACAATCCTATGAAGTTCTAGGTTTGTAAATCAAAGTGCACCATGGGGTGGAAATATATTGATAAGGCCATTAAAAAATAGATGTTTTTTGAGAGGTCTCATATGAACTATTAATCCTTATTCAAGACCACCTATGGGGACCAAAGAAGTCCCTATTTATAAACTCAATAAGGAAAAGTATTAGGAGCTAGTTAATCAGGCATATTGAGGGAGAAACTAAAGCCTAGGATTTCACAAAAAAACTTAAACATTAATAATGAACCTTAAACCCTATTAAAAGGCCTATAAAAGCATTGGGAGCTAGTTTTATGTTTTTTTTGGCCTTGAGAGACATAATGAGGCTTGTTACTTCTAAGAGAGGGGTTATTCCACATGTGTAAAACACCTCTACATGTTTTATAGTACCCTAATGATCTTTAACAACCATAAACCATAAAACACTCTACTCACTCTTATAATGGGGGTCAAACTACATAGGCAATTCCAATTTAAAATAGGTCTTGAAGGAGTTGAGTTCTTATTTGATCATTAGGTACACCATAGATAATTTGTGAAAACTTGAATGCATATCTAAAAATACATCATTATAATCAAAAAAATGTTGTTGATAAATTTCATGCATTAAAGGCTCTAAAACACCAAAAAACTATTATCTAAAACCTATAAGTGTGACCATATGAAGGTTTTCTTACTCCTATAGACTCACACATGCCAAGTGGGGTCTAAGGATTTTATATGAGAGTTTTACAAACCCCTAAAAATTCACATAACATTCCATTCTTCTTTCATCATGCTAAAAAATGGATAAAATGAATCAAACCTAAACCTTAAATGTTCTATAGTATCCTAATGATCTTCAACAACCATCAACCATGAAACACTCTACTCACACTTGCAATGGGGTTCAAACTACATAGGCAATCCCACTTGAAAACATGTATTAAAAGAGTTGAGTTCTCATTTGATAATTAGGCAAACCATAAATTATTTTAGAAAACTTGAATGGATCTCTAGGAAGCCATCATTATGATTAACAAACTTTTTTTGACAAATTTCATGCATTGAAAGCTCTAAAATGCCAAGAAACTACTATATGTAACCTGCAAGTGTGACCATATGAATGTTTAATTGCTCTCATAGACTCACATGTGTCAAGTGGGTTCTAAGGATGGTGTATAATAGTTTTAAAACAACCATGAGAAGTCACCCAAACTTCCATTCTTCTTTTATCATTCTTTAAAATAGAGAAATCGAAGAAAACCTAAACCTTGCCTGGATGGAGAAAACACAATGAGTCCTTAACCTTATTAGTAATTTTTCATAAAGGATGGGAAATAAAATTGAGAAATAATTCCATGAAAATTTAATACAACTAAGGTCCCCTCATCTTCCCAAAATCTTAGGTCCTCATTCTCTCTCCTCTGTCCGTATCAAAAAGAAACCTAAATGGCTATCCAAGGCTGCCAAGAAGAGAGATGGAGAGAAGGGGCTAGTTTTTTACCCTTTTGAATTTGAAACTCATGGGTTCTATTATCTGATGACTAACTGAAGTCCCCATTAAATATTCCTAACCTATTTTGACCATGCTCATACTATACAAGTCTGTACAAGCCTAAAAACCCTTGTAAATCACCACTTTCTTGCATTTTCTTAGGTTTTAGATCTTGAAATGATATTGGTAGGTAGGAGGAGGGAAATAAGGAGATAAAAATTATTTAAAAAAATGGAGTACAGGTGAAGGCAAGGTGAAGAGTAATTATTTCACATGTGTGTGCCCCCTTAATGGTGAATAAAAGCATTTGACTTCTAAAATAAGACCCTTTTGCATATGAAACCACTCTATCATGGAATTATGGTGATAATGATACAAATTTGAATGAATTTTACCTTTTATAATGATTAAATGGTGTCCTAAGGGTTACAATAGTACTAGTCCCATGGTGTGAATACTCCTTAAAGGCAATATGCATGATTCTAAGTGAAATATCAATTGAGAGTTACCTTAATATTTGTTAAAATAAATTAAAACATGTTAATGATTTAAGCAACATCATCACACTATCTTTATACCATATATAATCCTATGATTTTTCCATATCTTACAGGTCCTCAACATGCTAAGGTGGATTCACAATAGGTCATGAGCTATAACATTTGAGTCATCTTCAATATGAGCAATTTTCGATCATTAGGACCACCTCAAGAGTTATTATGGAATATTATGAATAACTAGCACAAAGTGATCACTTGACACAAGATCAAAAAGGGTGAGAATATGACCACTATGACACTTATTAACATAGTTATACCACTTGAACATGCTACCTATGACTTCATGACAAGTGACCCCTCCTTGAATTTACCTAAAACTTCAAAAGACATAAGAGGGATACCAAATTTGAGCTCAGGTGTTCATGGCCATAGGTTGACCCTTTCTAATCCCAAGGGTAGAAATAAGTTAACAATTATGTATATGTTGCTTATCCCAGAAATAGAAAAACTCTAGAAACTGATACGATATGAGACCAAAAACATTTATATTGCACCTTTGTTCATTCTGATATTGATTGATCTTGCCATTTTTTTGAAAAAAAAATACATGCTCTCTCCATTTTATGAGTGACCTTAATGTGCATTGTTCATTTGAACAAGAACCATTCTTGCACGCTTTCTTTTTATTACTCTCACCATTTTTTTAGTCTTTTCTCTTTCACAACCTTAGATGTGGTAGACACTCTAAATTTCTAATTTAGTTAATTTGTGCCTACTTGTCACTTTTATTTTTAGTATGGTTTCAATCTAAACTATAATCTCATTTTCACACACTCGTTGTTTTACAAAACCATTCTCATATCCTCTACACATTGGTCAATTATTTTTGATCATCACTTTTCTTCCATCCTATATTATGGGAGAACTACATTTGGCCTAAAATTCATGTTGGATCTTGTGTCCATGGAACTATGTAGGTAAATACCACTTGCCTTGTGCATCTAGATTCAGCTTGGCTACCCCTTCCTTTTCTTTTCTTCCCCCATTTTGTGTGTTTGTTCTATTCCCTCATATAGCTGAGGGGTAGATTCTATTTATGGTGTCATTATTTCCGTATCATTTAGGGGCAACTTTGTGTCTATTGTTCTTGTTTCATTGTGTTTATATCATTATCTTAGGGATCAACCTATCATAGAGGGTAACCCTATATTACATGTGCATGAACAATTTTTTTCTATCTACACTAAAATTTTGATTAACCATTGTTTGTGTGTGTTTATTTGAACTTTATTATTGTTTTATGGTACTTTGATATCTCTCCATTTATTTTTGTTTGTGTTTTTTTATTAATTAATTAATTAATCTTTGTTCATGTTTTGTTGTGTAGTTTTTTTTATTAGTGTTTTTTTATACGTTTTATTTCTCCTTATTTTTTTATTATGTCTTTCTTTATTTATTAGTGTTTTATTATGCCTTTCTTCTTGTATTTTTTTTTACTATTTTCTCTTGTTTATTATATTATTTTATTATGTTGTGTTTGAATATATTGTGTAAAAAAATTTGAGTTTGACCTTCACTTGGGATTGACTTGTTTACATTTGTATTAAATTGTTGGTTAGTTTTTGAGTACACATTGTTAATAACTAAGGATATTAATTATGCATATTTTGATTTCAAATTGTTTAACAGTTTGTTTTTATTTTATTGTTGTTAGTTTGTGTCTTAATAAATTTTTGTTCATACTGAACTCTTGATCATTCATATCTTGATTTTAATTTAGGTTAAATTTTTATATTTTGTTTTTCTTTTCTTTGTTTTATTTTTTATATGTTTAAATGTAAATAGTTGTAACTTAGATTTTTGTAATTTTTATCATTATTTTTAGTTATAAATATTCACATTTATACCAATAAATTTCAAAAATAAATACATTGTTAGTATAATTTATTCATACTTATGATTCATAATTTCAACTTGCTAAAGTAAACAAAAAGTGATCAAAAGACCAATAGTCAATGATGTGCTAAAGATCATCTCTGAACACACCATCCTACAAATCCAATACATAAAAAGATCTATCTTAAGCAAACATGGGAAATAAATAAGACTCTATGCAGGACATACATCTCTTGACATACACTTTGAGTCTAGTTGACTATTTTTATGATTTATTTAGGATGTGTATCTCCTAAATTTTCATATATAATCTAATCATACATGAAAAAAAACCATAAAATACATCAACATTTATATGCTAACTAAAGAACTACATCTCTTAAAATTGTAGACACCTAAAACTAGCCACAACTAGCTTTCGATTGATTCCTACCAACCATTGAAAATTAAGCCTAGGAATCATTTAAAATCCCAAATTTACTTGTATATTATTCATCAAAGCTCAAAACTACATTAAGGCATTGATAATTAGGATGTTCTATCATATACAACAACTACCTCTCATGAATTCATCCCTAATCACCCTGAAGCATCACAATTGTTGATTTAGTCTATGAACCTATTAAGTGAGACACTTACACACTTAGTTGAATCTTAAAAGAGTTAAAGGGCTAATCTAAATAAATTAAAAAATAAAAAATATTAAATGCCTAGTTGAATTATCTATTTTCAATTAATGAATATATAAAAATAGAAACTCCAAAAACCAAAATATCAAATCCTTTTATCATTACCTTTATGAGTTGTCAAGCTCTTTGAAAATATACTAAAATATCTAATTTGAGATCCATGCCTAATAATTTTTAATCATAATTACTTGAAAACTATTAACTATTATAGGTATAATCACTGAGAGGGGGGGTGAATCAATGATGCTAGATAATCCAATTCAATTCCCAAATCTTTAAACATTCAACACATACAATCATGATGCATACATATTAACCATTATAATGAACAAGGAAGATATAAAAATATCAAACACAAAACACATGATATATGTGGGAAACCCTCTTGGGGGATAAAACCAACTAAACCCTACAATATGGAATACAATCCTATAAAGATAAGATTCAACATTTAGACCAACACCAACTTATCAAGGAATACCCATCCCTTAATTTAGTGAGACACCCATCCCATAAGGAGGAACCAACCCCCTAAGAAACCAAACACCCACTCAAATAACTTTATCTAATCACCACCTCTAATATAAATTCTTCTACACCTAATGAAGGACTTATCTTACTTGCTATCTTTTCCCTTTATACTCTCATAAACTTGAACACTCAAGCCATGCATCCAAAACACCCTTTTGGATTAATCTTCACTTCTTAGCACATACACAATACAAAAAACTTGTAAAAAATCTATCAAAACATCATCAACATGACCTATAAGTCATGTACACAATTCTCAACCTACTCTTCTCTTTAACCCATCCACTAAGCACAATCACTCAATTAGCCTCTAGGGCTTACTCGCTCAATCTACCTCTTTTAGGCTCATTAGGTCCAATGACCTATGTGTTCATCTTCATCACCTTGATCAAACAAACATGACTAATATTATTCACTCTTTATTATTCTTAAATGACATGTACCTTTTCTTTCAAAGGTTCCCTCCTTTTCTTGGCTCCACACTTTCACAACTAGCACAAATAGGCTAATTAGGCCTTGTACTTATACCACACTCTTGGTCTAACCTATCTTGGTCAACCAAAATGATTGAAATACTTGAAACATCCTTGAAATAGGTTCTCATACATATTACATGTAAGAACCACATACTCCTTAGGTCATCCAATACCTCATTATCCCCAAAACACCATTATTTCTTGGTGAGACCTAAAATACTTAGGCTTTCATACTCACATGTTACATGTGAGACTACTTGGACAGCTTTCAACTTCTATCAATAATTTTAAAACATAAAAACTATCTCCAATATACCCTTGATAATTCCCTCATGATTATATTCCACCTATAACACCAACTTAACACTCAAACATACCAATTAGGTCTCCTTTCTCTTTAGGTCTTCATATACAGAAAACATGGTCTCAAACTTTTGAAGCAAACACACAACTATTTAACATAGACATATGATTAGATCACATGGGTGAAACATTTATTAAATATTCTACACATCCATATGCTTTAGACACATCAACATAATATCTAAACACTCAACTCAACTCTCTTAGAATGACCACTCAGACCAGTCATGCATAGTCAAAATATAGTCATACTATTTTGACTCTCTATAAATTATCAAAGGAATACTATGACATAAAATAAATTCTCATCAAACTTTGATATTTATTTAACATGTTAATATTTATTTGTTTCCTCAAATCTACTCATAACACCTTCAACTTACCTCTGCAAGATGGTCACTCAATCTACCAGTGCATTCAACAAACATAATTAAATTATAAGCCTTTGTTCATACTAAATATGGATTGGTAAAAACTAAAAAATCCATATAGATAGTATTCATGGATTTAAAAACACTCTCAAATATTTATATCATATTGAGACATCAAGACACTATTAATAACAACTCAATTTTTATTCTCGGGTTACTTGTAGACCATGATCAAACAAAATCAACTTTAGAGCTCAATATCTTTGCCTGTACAAACAATAAAAATTTATAACAAGATTATATATATGCATACTAAATTCATTTACAACTTATATTTTTAATATATCAATAAATTTATCCTATATCAAAATATATATCTTAGAAATTGAGCACTAGTTTTCCCTCATTAATTTGAATACTCAAATTCTAACAGTCACTAAGCAGATGTTAAACATCGAGAAAATTAACCTCATCTCATGATCCATATAAACTTTTTAAAAATGTGAAAAAATTATCTCCTTGTATTATTTTGGTCTTTATTTTTCAATGCTCATCATTTATCTAAGATCCTCTCTTCTGTGATCTTGCCATTTGGCAGCTCTAGATGCCTTCTCTACACATTAACTAGTTGACTCTGATGAACTTCTACCACTTGGAATCCACATGCATATTCTGATAATCATTTGAAATTTTTACTTAATACACACCATTGGATCAATACTACATGATCATATTCTCATTGTTGGATCTTCATTAGTCAGCTTAGATGATCACTATATATTTATTGCTTAGACTCTGTGATTGTGACACGTCACTAGCACATAAAATCTTGAATATTTGAGTTAAA
This sequence comes from Torreya grandis, assembly GCA_037957365.1. Classification (NCBI taxonomy): domain Eukaryota; kingdom Viridiplantae; phylum Streptophyta; class Pinopsida; order Cupressales; family Taxaceae; genus Torreya; species Torreya grandis. The sequence goes on from JARHVA010001138.1 coordinate 1,260,020, forward strand.
ACCACACCATTGGATCCTTATCTAATTATATTAAATTATCACCATTATATATATATATATATATATATATATATATATATATATATATATTATCTTATTAAATTTTAGTCATATATATCCTCTTGCAAATTTAGCTAGGTATAGGAACTAAGTGAACACTACTGAACTTTGTCTAAGAAGACAAATTTGTACCTTAATAACCTTTGATACACTCAACCTCATGACCTTAAATTTTAACCATATGATATCCTCACATAGGATAATCCATACATGTATAAAATTTATCCTAAAACCTTCACACATGTGAAATATGATGTCATTAATCTACTCACTCAGCTTTATCTATCAATATGACTATTTGAACCTAGATATTTAAATGAATACTTTGATTAAATTAATTCACTTCCATAATCACTCAAAGAACTCATAACACCCCATAGAGTCTCTGAGACATTTCCATATCATCAATATCATCCATTAATTTCCTCACCAATTCAAACACTGAATAACCATACAAGAACACTAAAGCACATTGAAGCACACTTTGTCATTGTCAATCTAACACACATGAAACTTCATAAATAACCTTGGTCACCTTGGAGACATAATTTAAAAACCTCAAACAATATCCCCCTTTATCATTGATGTTAAACACTAATACAAAGATTATGCTCAAACTCTATCTCTCTCTTCAAGTACTTTATCCCCCTTTGACACAATGACAAAGTGGGTTCATATTCTAATCTTGAGGACCTAAAAATAATTTAAGAACCAAAATTATTAAAGTACCATCTTTTAGAGATGATACAAACTCCCCCTAACACTATGCATACCTCTTATTACCTTGAGCTTCCCAAACATGTTCCATGACTACACTCTTCTTTGATCATACATAGCTTCTATGAAGACAAAAAACACATAAACACCATGAATTTATTGAAATAACCTTAAAAAAAACATTAAGATGGATTTACCCTAATTTAACTAAGCTTACACATCCTTTGAACACCTTCAGACCATCTCCAACCATGATGAAACAACAAACTTGCCTTCATGCCTTCTTACTTTAAGCTACCTCCATGATTATTATTAGATGAAAAATCCAATCTTAAAATAAGAAGGATGCATAAAAATTACTAAAACACTCCTTTAAGAACAACCATACCTTTGTCATTTGGAGAAAATGACCAAAGACCACTCTTCTCTTCACTAGCCGTGTCTAAACGCCTAGTAGCACTACCTAAACCTTGAAACACCCATATCATTCTATGTATGAACCTTAAAGACTTGAAATTTTATATATAAATTACACTCATTTTCCCCCTCACTCATTACAAAAATAATCTTTCAACTCTACTTCTGCACCATAGCTCCTTTACAAACCTACTATCTAATTAGCCCTCCCTTTGCACAAATCCTCATCCATGAAAGACACCACACACTCTCAAATGACTGTGAAACACATTTTGAAAAGCCATTTTCCCATTTTAACTAATTAAGAATCCTCATATATCAAATCATTAGGAAAACCATTTATCCAACATGAGTAAAAACATAAGGTTTACAAGAGAAAATCAATCAACACACCACCTTCTAGTCAATTCTCATCTCTAAAACTTGTCTCACCCTTGGAGGTCATCAATACACACTTCTAGATAAAATTTTAAGCCCATAATCCTTTAATAACCCATACTTCCTATACCATTGTAGTTTTTTGACCTGCATACCCTTAAACACAAACTGGGAAACTTGAAAGCAAAAAAATTCTCCAATTGCACACAAAAGAATTTAAAAACTTGAAATCACTTGGAACACACTTGAATGAGGTCAACACACATTTATATACCACTAAGACACCTTGAAAACTTTAAATTATTTAAATGACACCTAGAAATATTCATACTCAGCATGTAGACCTTGCACATACAATAATCAACATGTTAAAACACCAAAAACTGATCATGCGAACATTTTGAGATCACTAATTCACCTCATGCACTTTGAAAAACCAACCTCAAATGATCTCAAATCTCTTTTTTCAATCATATTCTACTACACAATCCTCTAATCCTAGGACTTGACTATTTACAAATCTCCCTTTTTGTTTATGCATGAGGATTTAATACATTATCAAAGCACCTGACTTGGTTTAATGAATTCATCATATTAACTTGCTTGAGTTCACATTTGTAGCAGAATTAATCATAGGTCCACAAAGATTGGAACATCTCACATATTCTCCCACTCACATCATGTACAACTCTTTAAGCCTTTCAAACTATAAGAGTTAGCTTCCCTTAACTCTGTGCTTCACCTACATCATGACATCTTCAACAAGTCCTCTTAACAAACTAGGTCTACCAGCAAGACTTTAACATTGTCCACAATTTAGTCAAAAACTCTAATGGAAACATCTTATCTTTAGAACACTATTACCTCCATATGACTTTGAGACCTTCTTCATGATATCAAAGATATGACAACACATTCTGCTCATACTCCATAACAACCTTATCTTTAGTCTTCATTATTTGATCAATTAATTTAATTAATTAATAAGTTCTTACCTTTAGGAATAAAAACCTTGATCATATTTGAACAAGATCAACATATCTTTCTATGAAATAGAATATATTATCATGTCATTCCATAGTAAACCAACACATCTTCTTATGACCTTTCTTGTCTTGTAAAATCAACTAAAACTCAACTATCATCTACCATGCTTCCTCTTTCTGTAAAGAGTCTCATTGAAGCCTAGAGAGAGACAACCCTTTGACATAGTGAGACTAAAAGTCAAAAAATTTAGGAGACTCCCATTTATCCATATTCTCATTTAAATTACAGTCTTACCTCATCACTAAATTGAATTTGAATGGATCCTTAACTTCATTCTTTGCTTCATACTTGTCAACAAATGTAGACAACAAAAAATCTTGAATTTATTTCATGTCTATCATGGAAAACAAACCATATTTGGTCTTATTTTTATCTCTCCTAGCAAACTTATGTTTTCAAAACCATTTATGACCTCTTCCTTGCACACTAAAAGCTCCATACACCTTATTTTTCTTTAATAACACATTCAATCTATTCTTGTAATACCTGGTAATGTGACCAAATTTACGACATCTATAAAAAAACAAGATCATTCATACCTTTTACTTGATGATGATTGTGATCTTTATTTGACTAACTTATTCTCCTCCTGCATTCTCTAGCAATGTGGCCAAACTGATTACATGCATGACAATGACTCTGGGATGAATATCTCATTGCATTGATCTGTCTAGTTTGTCTTATTTCTTGCATTCTAGGATCCTAATTTCACTTATCTTGACTTGATGGTCTATGCTTGTAGAACCTATCAATGTGACAAAATTTTTGATAACTATAGAAAATGTATTCCATACCTTTTATTTGAATGTGATAGTGATCTCCCTTTAACTGATTACTTCTTACTACACAATTCTTTGCCCTATGACTAACAAGATGACAATCAAAACAATGGCCCATAAAATATTTTGCATACCTTGAATTTTCTATCTATCTAATTGGCTTCTTCATTTTACTCTTGACCTGATCTATCTTATTGACTTTCATGTTGTTGTCCCCCAAAAAATATCACTCATTTTTAGACAACATTTGAACTATTTTGGTCCAACAGACCAAAATCCTCTCTCCCCTTCTCAAAAATTGTTCTAGGCATTAAAATTCTTCATTATTCAAGCTTTTTTAGATTTCTACGAAATAAACATGTTTGAAATCAATAGGTTCAATAGGTTTAAAGGCGTCTATAGGCAAGTTCAATCAAAAGAACAAGTTTCCAATACTTAGTCATTTTCAGGATTGGTTCAATGCCTTGGTTCAACCAAAAGAATTTATCTTCAAACTTTTATGCAGTGTTTGAACCATTGAGCCATTGAACCTTGAACCATTTTGGTTCAACAGGTTTAATGGGTTCAAAGGTTCAATGTCATCAAACAAGAATTAAGCACTTTTGTCAAGGTTCACAGTTTAACCACTTCAGGTTCAATAGCTTCAAAACACTTATCAAAGAGAAGAAGGCTTGAACCATTGAACCATTGAACCACTTAGGTTCAAAGGTTCAATAGGTTCAAAGGTTCAATCAGTTCAATGACAGTTGGTTCAACATGATTTATTTTAAAGATCTTGGTTGAAGTAGTCAATTGAATAAATAGAAATGAAGGAATGAACCATTGAACTGTTGAGCCAAAGTTGGTTCAATCGATTGGTTTAAGTGGTAGGTTCAAAGAAGTGTGCCAAAAGTTGAAGAGACAAGTGCCCTTACGGAGTGAATTTCCATGAGCAAAAGTGACTAAGGCATGAAAAGCTTGAAATAAAATCCCATCAGAACCTAGTGGATGCTGCCAAGTGTCGTCTATCAAGCCTCATTTTACTTTATTTTTAAGAGCTATGAAAGTTTCCACATGTCCTTTGTAAGATAAGTAGAGCATGCCAAGTGTCAACATCTGTATGAATCTAAAATGATTCCCAAGTGTATCTACAATGTTTCTAAAATCCTAGTGGAAGCCACCATGCGTCATCTTTCGTAGGACACTCAAAAGGCATCCAAAACCTCTATAAGTTAAGTGGATGTTGCCACATGTCCTCACCTATTGAGATCAGTGGAAAATCGACTAAGGCAAAGCCAAAGGAAAAATTACCCTTGTGGAGGACATTGAACCAAGCCAAGTACCCTTACAGAGGGCAGCGAGCAAAGGTAAACACAGGGAATTCCTTCAGAAAAGTTCCCATGGAAAAATGGTCAAGGCAAAAATCCTTCAAACTTTTTATCTAAAGGAATTCACCTGAGAAGAAAGCCTAATGGAAAGAAGAAACAAAGAAAAAGAAGATTTCCTTTAGACAAATTGTCTGAAAGAATTCCTTCAGACCTTTTTTTGAAGGAAAAGTCCACCAAAATAGAAAACCTATCAAGGAAATAAAAGCTTGAAAGCTACCACATGTGCTTAATAAAAGTTATAGTAGAAGCCTCCATGTGTCATCTATCAAGACACAGTTTCTAGTGACTTTCAAAGCAGTGGAACATGCCATGTGTCATTTACAAAAGTAGCGAAATGTGCCAATTGTCAACATCTATAGCTTCTTCCTTTTATTGATTAAAGACTGTGGTGAGTCTCGAATGTTTCTATAGTATAGATAAAACTCGGCAGAGACTGCCATGTGTTCACTTCCGTAGGACCTTCAAAAATGTTTTTAAAGCTTCTATAGACAAGTGGAAGCTACCACATATCCCATTATAACTCCGCAGAGCAAGACAAGTGTTTGCATTTGCATCTTGAGTTTCTTATAGGTTTCAAAGCTTCTTTTAATAAGCATCTCTCAGAGTCTCACAAATACTACAAAGTGTCTTCACCTATTTTACGATGGAACGTGCCACATGTCAATTATTAAGATCAGTGTAAAATGACCAAAGAGCAAGATTTGATTGAACCAAGGACCTAATTCAATAGCTAGAAAAGGAGGAATGATGAAAAAGGACCAAAAATATTCATGCATAAGATATGTTTCTAGAAGCAGACTAATAGGTGGACATTGGAGAACACAAACATTCAATGGCATGACCCATTTCTCTACATTGAGAAAATCAAATGGTTAAATATGCCTAATTCCAGCATATCTTCTTGATAGAATTTAATGTAACATGATGTGTTACTACTTCCAAGTCTTTCTTAGAGGGCTATACATTAGACTCTCTCTTATTTTTTTAGGAATATCTCTCTCGGTTACCAAAAAAAAAACTCTATCCAAATTGAAAGGCATTAGTGAGACTTTGAGCTCAGATTGTTCATCATATTTCTTTGTTTGAATTAGAAAGCAAGTTACTTTTAGACTTTATGCAATTATAATTTATATCATTCTAGGGGATTGTTCTTATGTCTATTTCCTAAATGTATTCTTGTTTATGCAATTTAACAAACAAAACTAGTGGAGGTGACAAAGAAGGTGTCTTGAAGCCAATTACTTTCAGACTTTATGCTATCATAATCATCTTCAGTGTGTGTTTATTTTTTATTTCTATGTAAAGAACCTTGAGATGACTTTGTGCCATCATTATTCTTCTTATTTCACTCTTTGGCAGTTGAGGTGGAGACTTTGTGCCTCATTTCATCTTGTTATGTTACTACACCCTATTATAGTTACTTATCATCACTTGAAAGATTCCTTTTGTCTACTGAACAACACTTTTGAAAGAAGATGAGTGTCTTCTGTCATTTCATTAGGATTTTTCCTTTGATTGTTATACCTCATCTCTAAAAAAAGAGAGATGGATGGTTTATCCTACCTTTGAGTGTTATTTTCTATATATATATATATATATATATATCATATAGCATATAACTCCTGCATATCTATAGGGAACCTCACCTTGATGAGAGGAGAGATTAGTCTCCTTTTGATGTGGTAAAACTACACATTTGGCTGACCAATCTCCCTACTGTGGTTGAGCAGACCTATTTTGTTTATCAGTATGCTAATTGACAAAAGATTCACCCAAAAAAATTTGGTGACTCTGATAGGGATTTACATGTATTCTGAAGCCTCAAGTTTCAAATTGAAACATTCCCTACCCTTATCCATTATAGATTCTGGTGACTCCATTTCACTCCTTACCCATTATCATTATAACCTTACCATCCACCTCCACACCAACTAGGAAAAAACATCCAGTTTAAAGCCTCAAGCTTCAAGCTGAAGCAAGGTCAATTCTTTCCCATTTTTGTTTTACAATCTAGTTGATCCAAGGTATACATGAAGCCAAAGGGATAAAGGTATTATTGACCCTATATTTGAGTTGGTATAATAAAGTAATTTTGATTTGTCTCCTTCACCATCTCATCTCCAATGAACTAGGAGATTTCCTCCTACTAAATTCAGGTCTCCATTACCAAGCGAAGCATCCACTTCTACTGTTAATAAAACTTTTCCAATAATTACCCCTTTGATATTTGTTATTCCTCCTTTTCATAGTCATACAATGGCAGTTCAAGGCCACTGGGGTAATTATTTTAGACCTCTCAATCTTACTCCACCTCTACATGAGCTCCCATGTAGTTCAAGAAAGAATTTCCCCAAATTCTATGGTGATGGGAAGGTTCATCCTGATGAACACATTACAGCCTTTAGCATAGCCTATGGTGTGATAGGCATGGAATTTGAGGATGTATCAGTCAGGCTATTTTTAGAAACATTACAAGGTGCTTCTACAAATTGGTTTTACCATCTACAGGCTCAGTCAGTAACTGACTGGAACTCCCTCAAAGCTAAGTTTGAAGCTAGATTCAAACCTGCAGAAGATGTACATGCCCTTCTAGCTTAGCTCACATAGATAAACAAAGATCCTCATTAACCAATGAGGGACTTCATAGCCAAGTTTGACAAACTAAGGAATAGAATCCCTGTAATTACTCGACCTACAGCTGATAATCTCAAATGTTTCTTCATTAATTCTCAGTTACCTGAAGTGAGTTTCTTGTTGAGACGTGTTGGTCAAATAGACCTTACTACAACTCAAGATTTGGCTAATGAGGTAGAAGATGATCTCATCTTAGTAGGGAAGATAAGGAGAGACACTAATAGAAATAGACCCTCATCATCTTTTGAATATCCATCTATAGGCACCATCGATCCAATGATACAAAAGTTGGCAAATGAGTTGATTGCTCTCAAAAAGCAAATGGTGCAAGGAATATCTTCTGCTCCATATAGAGATATGCCAAGGAAGTCATTTGAGATAATTGATCATGTCAAGAAAACAAAAATTCAAATGACTGAGTTTGAATATTTACAATCTATTCCTGAGCAGTTGGATAGGTTAGTTGAGTGTGTGAAGAATAAGGTCATCCCTACAAAATAAGAGGCTAAGAAGGTAACTCCTAATTCCCCAAAGAACATGCACATCCCAAACAATCTTTTCATTACTCCTCCTATTGCCCCTAGGAAAATAGAACCTTTCTATGTTTCCCTGTTGATAAATGGTCACAAGCTGAGTAGCTGCATCATAGACTTAGGTGCATCTGATAATGTCATGCCTACCAAAGTGGTAGAATCTCTTGATCTCACACTGACCAAGACATTTGATAGATGTTTCTCCATGGAAAATAAACAAGTACCTCTGCTAGGAAAAATCAAGGATGCCCAATTTGCATTTTCAACCTTTCCAAACAAAAGAATCAAGATGATAGTTTTGGTGGCTGATGTTCTAGCATCCTTTGGTATTCTACTAGAGCAAAATTTTTGTAAGGATGTTGGTGGAGAATTCAGCATGGACCTATTTTAAGCAAGGATCCATGTCAAAGGCATCATGTAGAAGCTGCTTCCTAAAAAGGAATCAAAATATATTGTCACTCAGACATCAGCCCCTGAAGCTCAAATTCTATTTGAGTCTTCAGGCATGGGTAACTACTTTCTTTCTACAAATGAAGTTCATGAAACATCTGATAAAGCTCTTGAAAGTGTCAACCCAAAAATTAGTTCAGCTAGAACAATAGAAGAATTGGTAGGTTGTAATATAGATGGAGAAGGATCTTCCCTCTTTAATGAAGGAAAATCTAAAGAAAAATCAGTGTTTAATGAGGTATGGACTCTGGAATTCGATGGTAGCTACTCCTCTATCAGTTTAGGAGCTGGGATTGTGTTGATATCTCCTAAAGGAGATATTTTTCCTTTATCCTACAAGTTATAATTTAGCAACACCAATAACACAGTTGAGTATGAATCTCTATTGCTTGGATTGAGGACAGCTCGAGACAAAGGCATCAAACTCTTTCATGCCAAAGGGGATGCTGAACTAGTGGTTTGTTAGTTGAGAAATCTATACCAAACCAAGAATGAAAGATTTTGCCACTACCATAACCTAGTCTAGGACCAAATTGAAAGCTTTGATGCTTTCAACATTTCTACCATACCCATGGAATCCAATGACTGAGCTGATACATTAGCTATTTTAGCAACTCTCTTAGTCCCTCACTCAGACTTCATAGGAAACAAGTACACCATTGAGCTAGTCTTTAGACCAAGTGTACCTGATAATGCTGATCATTGGCAAGTATTCAATGATGATCACCAAATCATTGCCTTCTTGGAACAAAAAAATAGCTTTGAACAACTGCATTTTGAAGACAGTGAACCTCAGAAGTGTGAATCAGCTCTTGAATCAATTTTAGACACAAATGAAGAATTCTTACAACTCAAAGGGAATAAAATTCCTAAAGGCCTGGTTTCTCTTGAGAAGCTATTTGACAAGCATGATAGTTCATCAAATAACAACAAATAGATTCAAGCTCCTCTCAGGGATTTGATCAAATAAACCTGACTACCAAGGAAGATACTAAAATGGTGAATATTGGGAAGTGCTGCACTCAGGAAAAGAATTTCAAGTTCACCACCTTACTCTGCCAATACATGGACATCTTAGCATACTCCTATGATGACTTAAAGTCTCTCAAGCCTGATGAAATCTACCATGACATTCCTTTCAAGGCTTACTCAATGCCTTATAAGCAAAAATCTAGATAGTACAATCTGAATATATCAGATACTATTGTGTCTGAGATACAAAAAATATTAAATGTTAGAATCATTTTCCCAATCCATAATTCCACATGGATTGCAAACATGGTGCCTGTAAGGAAGAAGAATGGTGAAATTTGCATTTGTGTGGATTTTAGAAATCTAAATCAGTCATCTTTGGAGGATAACTATCCTTTGCCAATCATAGATCAAGTGCTTCAAATAGTGATAGGCTCAGAGATGTTATCAATGCTAGATGGCTTCTCAGGATACAATCAAGTTGAAGTTGGTGAAGTAGACCAACACAAGACTACCTTCACCACACCTTAAGGCATGTTTGCATATAGAAGGATGCCTTTTAGCTTGATAAATGTTGGTGCCATCTGTTAGAGAGTAATGGACCTTGATTTTAATGATGAGATGGGTAATTTAATTATGGTATACCTTGATGACTTGACCATCTTTTCCAAACACTACTCTAATCATATATGCCACTTACAATAAGTGTTGGAGCACTGCTGCTAGAATGGCATTTCCTTAAACCCCAAAATGTCTATTTTTGGAGTAACAGAGGGGAAACTTCTTAGACACATTATGTCCAAAGAAGGCATAAATATTGATTCAGATAGAGTCAAGTCTATTCAAGAGCTTACCTTACCTAAAAGTAAAAATGTTGTTCACTCTTTCTTTGAAAAGGTGAATTTCTTACAAAGGTTTATCCCTGAGTTTGCTGAGAAGACTCGACACATTGTAAACATGATGAAAGGGAAGACCACCTTCAACTAGACTAAAGAAGGAAAGACATCATTTGAAGATATCAAGACTGCCATTGCCCACACCCCAACTCTGGTTTGTCCAAACTACAACAAAGAGTTCACCATATACAATTATGCTTATGAACACACACTTTTAGAAATTCTAGTTCAACAGGAATAAAGAAGGTATGAAATCTCCCATTTATTTCATGAGCTACCCTCTCAAAGCCCATGAACTAAAGTACTCAAATATGGAGAAGCATGCTTATGTAGTGGTGAAGGCTATCAAACATTTCTACTTCTATATCCTGAATTCACACACTACTACCTTGGTTTTTGACACTAAAGTCAAGTCCATATCAACTCAACAGGAGTCTGGGATAAAAAGATGTAATTGGATTGCAAAGATCTAAGATTTTGATCTAGACATCAAGCCAACAAAGATGGTATGGGGAAATGGCCTATGCCAATTAATTGCTGATAACAAGCCAAAAAAATAGAGCATGAAGAAGTAGAGGTGGAAGACACACTAATAGTTCACTTTGTCTCCACCCCAAATGAGTGGTATTCAGGTATTGCTCATTTCCTTACTTATGGTGAATGTCTTGCTCACTTATCTTACAAAGAAAGGAGGACTATCAAGTTGAAGGCTACCAATTTTGTCCTTTGGGACAACAACCTATCCAAGAGAAGCCTTAATGGAGTATTCCTTAGCTATGTAGACAAAGAGCAGCAAAGCCAACTTTTAAAATCCTTCCACAATCTAGCCTATAGAGGACATTTTTCTACTCTTGTGACTGCCCACAAGATTCTATGATCCATGTATTACTAGCCAATTCTTTTCCAAGATGCATATAAGTAGGTGAAAAAATGTGAACTTTGCCAGCAATTTGTTGGAAGACCCAAGTTAGCTGCCCTACCTCTCAAGTCAGTGGTCATAGAGGAACCATTTCAACAATTTGGAATTGATTTTATTAGAGCTATAAACCCATCTTCAAGTGCTGGACATGATTATGTCGTTACAACAACTGATTATTTCACCAAGTGGGTAGAAGCTATCCCAACCAAACATGCCACTTTAAAAGTAGTGTGCAATTTCCTCAAAGAGAATATCATTTCCAAGTTTGGAGTCCCAACCAGGATTGTTATTGGCAATTCAGCTTGTTTCACTTTCCAGGAGATTACACAATTATATTTCTATTATGGGATTACACTTTCCCATTCTCCTGATTACCACAAGGGAATGGACAAATTGAATCGAGCAATAAGAACCTGGTGACTATCATCAAGAAGCTGGTAGATGACAAAAAAAGGACATGGCATAAAACATTGGTTGATGTTGTATGGGCAGACAAAATCACACCAAAGAGGGCAATTGGTATGTCTCCTTTCCAACTTTTTTATGGTATCAATGCTGAGATACCAATCACCTTAGAATTAATAGCCTTGAAATTGGCTAAGGAAATTGAAGATCATACATATGAAAGCCCCCTTGATAAAAGGATCATGTGCCTGACTAAGTTGGATGAGCAGAGAACTATGGTGGTGGACTAAATTGCTGCCCATCAAAGTTTGGTAAAGAAACTCTTAGATTAGAAGGCAAAAAACTATGATTTCCAAGTTGGAGATCAAGTCCTATTGTGGGACAAAAGGAGAGAACCAAAGGGATGCATGGAAAGTTTGATTCGCTTTGGAGAGGCCCATTTATTATTCATTAGCACAATGGTGAAAATATCTTCTTACTAAAGTATCAAGATGGCACACTCTTTTCTTTGCCTCACAGTGGGCAACATCTGAAACACTTCAATTCTTGAAGTACCAGATCATTTCATCTGTACATATGTATATTTGTATAGTTTTTAGTCCCATTTTGTTTTGTTTGTTTTCATTTTTGACGCTTTTCATTTCTAGGTAACATGACTCCATAACCCAATGGTACACATGAAGACACTGGAGATTCTAGATTCTTCTCCCTTCAATTCTTTTTACAATTGATAGAAGTTCCCCAACTGGAGCCAGCTGTTGTCCCCTAAAAAATATCACTTATTTTTGAGACAACATTTGAACTATTTTGGTCTAACAGACCAAAATCATCTCTCCCCTTCTCAAAAATTATTTTGGGCATTCAAATTCTTCATTATTCAAGCTTTTTTAGATTTCTACGAAATCAACATGCTTGAAATCAGCAAGTTCACTAGGTTCAAAGGCTTCTACAAGTGAGTTCAATCAAAAGAATAAGTTTCCAACACTTAGTCATTTTTAGGATTGGTTTAATTCCTTGGTTCAACCAAAAGAATTTATCAGCAAGCTTCCATGTAGTGTTTAAACTATTGAACCATTGAACCTTGAACAATTTTGGTTCAATGGGTTCAAAGGTTCAACGTCATCAAACAAGAATTAAGCACTTTTATCAAGGTTCAAAGTTCAACCGCTTCAGGTTCAATGGCTTCAAAACACTTATCAAAGAGAAGAAGGCTTGAACCATTGAACCGTTGAACCATTGAACCAATCAGGCTCAAAGGTTCAACAAGTTCAATGGCAGTTGGTTCAACATAGTTTGTTTCAAAGAGATTGGTTCAAGTGGTCAATTAAACAAATAGAAATGAAGGAATGAACCATTGAACCATTGAACTAAAGTTGGTTCAATCAGTCGGTTCAAGTGGTAGGTTCAAAGGAGTGCCCCAAAATTCAAAGAGACAAGTGCCCTTGCAGAGGGAATTTCTATGAGCAAAAGTGACTAAGACAAGGAAAACTTGAAACAAAAGCCCATTAAAACCCAGCGGATGCTGCCAAGTGTCATTTGTCGAGCCCCATTTTACTTTATTTCTAAGAGCTATAGAAGTTTCCATGTGTCCTTTGTAAGATAAGTAGAACACACTAAGTGTCAACATCTACATGAATCTAAAATGAGTCCCAAGTGTATCTACAATGTTTCTAAAAGCCTAGCAGAAGCCACCACACATCATCTTCCATGGGACACTCAAAAGTCATCTAATGCCTCTATAATTTAAGTGGATGCTGCCACGTGTCCTTGCCTATTTCATAGTAGATGCTGCCATGTGTCACTTATTGAGATCAGTGGAAAATTGACTAAGGCAAAGCCAAAATAAAAAGTACCCTTGTGGAGGACATTGAACCAAGCCAAGTAACCTTGCGGAGGGCAGCAAACAAAGGCAGACATAGGGAATTCCTTTGGAAAAGTTCTCATGACAAAATGGTTAAGGCAAAAATCCTTCAAACTTTTTGTCTGAAGGAATTCACCCGAGAAGAAAGCCCGATGGAAAGTAGAAACAAAGTAAAGGAAGATTTCCTTCAAACAAATTGTCTGAAAGAATTCCTTCAAATTTTTTGTTCAAAGGAAAAGTCTACCAAAATAGAAAACCCACTGAGGAAAGAAAAGCTTGAAAGCTACCACGTGTCCCTACTAAAAGTTGTAGTAGAAGCTGCCACATGTCATCTACCAAGACATAGTTTCTAGTGACTTTCAAAGAAGCAAAATGTGCCACATGTCATTTACAAAAGTAGCAGAATGCACCAAGTTTCAACATCTATGGCTTCTTCCTTTTATTGAGTAAATACTGTGGTGAGTCCCAAATGTTTCTATACTATAGACAAAGATCAGTGGAGACTGCCATGTGTTCTCTTCTGCATGACTTTCAAAAATGTTTCTAAAGCTTCTATAAACAAGTGGAAGTTGCCACATATCTTGTTATAACTCTATAGAGTGTGATAAGTTTCTATATTCACATCTTGAGTTTATTATAGGTTTAAAAGCTTCTTTCAATAAGCATCTCTCAGAGTCCCGTAGATATTGCCAAGTGTCCTCACCTATTTTTTAGTGAAACGTGCCATGTGTCAATTGTTAAGATCAACAAAAAGTGACCAAAGAGCAAGATCTGAATGAACCAAGGACCCAATTCAACAACTAAAAAAGGAGGAATGATGAAAAAGGACTAGAAATATTCATGCATAAGATATGTTTCTAGAAGCAGACTGCCAAGTGGACATTGTAGAGCACAAACATTCAATGGCATGACTCATTTCTCTACAGTGAGAAAAGTAAATGGGCAAATACACCTGATTCCAGCTTATATTCTTGATAGAATTTAATGCAACATGATGTGTTACTACTTCTAAGTCTTTTTTGGAGGGATATATATTGGACTCTCTAATATTGTTTTAGGGAGATCTCTCTCGATTTCCAAAAACAAAACTCTGTCTAAATTGAAAGGCATTACCAAGACTTTGAGCTCAGATTGTTCATCATATTTCTTTGCTTGAATCAGAAAACAGGTTACTTTTAGACTTTATGCTGTTATAATTTGTAGCATTCTAGGGAATTGTTCTTATGTCTATTTCCTAAATGTATTCTTGTTTATGTAATTTAACAAACAGAACTAGTGGAGGTGACAAAGAAGGTGTCATGAAGCCAATTACTTTCAGACTTTATGCTATCATAATCATCTTCAGTGTGTGTTTATTTTCTATTTCTATGTAAATAACCTTGAGATGACTTTGTGCCCTCATTATTCTTCTTATTTCACTCTTTGGCAGTTTAGGTGGAGACTTTGTGCCTCATTTCATCCTACTATGTTACTACACCCTATTAAAATTACTTATCATCACCCAAAAGATTCCTTTTGTCTGCTGAACAACACTTCTGAAAGAAGAGGAGTGTCTTCTGGCATTTCATCAAGATTTTTCCTTTGATTTTTATACCTCATCTCTAAAAAAAGAGAGATGAATGGTTTATCCTACCTTTGAATGTTATTTTCTATATATATATATAGATAAAGAGAGAGAGAGAGAGAGCAAGCATATAACTCCTGCATACCTATAGATATGCAGGAGTTATATGCTCTCTCTCTCTCTCTTTATATATATATATATATATATATATATATATATATATATATATATATATAGAGAGAGAGAGAGAGAGAGAGAGAGAGAGAGAGAGAGAGAGCATATAACTCTTGCATATCTATAGGTAACCTCCCCTTGATGAGAGGAGAGATTAGTATCCTTTTAATGTGGTAAACCTACATATTTGGTTGACTAATCTTATTGCTATGGTTGATTAGACCTATTTTGTTTATCAATATGCTGATTGACAAAATATTCACCCAACACATGCTACCAACCTCTTTGTCTTGTCTTGATTTATTTTGATCTTCTTCAAGTTGCCTATCTTGACTATGGCATTTTCATGCTCATCCTTTAGGGAAATAATATTAGTCTTCAATTGAACACATTCATCTTATTTAGCTCTCATGCCTGAAATTGTAGCCTCTAATTGAATTTTAATATCTTTGATGGTCTCCTTCTCCTCCTTAGCTTCTTTGGTCATGTCATCCTTAAATATACATGCTTGCTCTTCCATAGACTTGATCAGTTGCCAATTCTCCTTTACCTCTCTCATGGACTTGCCTAAAAAAACTCCCCTCAAGAGATTTGACTTGTGCTTCAATACCTTTGATGATATTCCTCATTTTATGATTCCTCTTCTTTTTCTCCTTTAGTTAACCATATGTAATCATGAGCTCATATTCTAGATCAAATTATTATAACTCTATATCATAAAATTCTTCTTCTTTACTATTACGTCAAACTTCATCATCAAACATGATGATCTTTTCACCCATATTATACCTTTGATCACCTTCAAGTGGTTAAACTTGCATAGAAGGTCCTATTTTGATATCAATTTTTAGAGGTATAATCACTGAGATAGGGGTGAATTAGTGATGCCAAATAATCTAATTCAATTACCAACTCTTTAAACATTCAACACATATAATCATGATGCATACAAATTAACCATTACAATGAACAAGGAAGATATAGAAAGATCAAGAAAAAAATACATGATATATGTGGGAAACCCTTTGAACCCTAAAATATGGAATACAATCCTACAAATATAATATTTAACATTTAGACCAACACAAACTAATCAAGGAACACTCATCCCTTAATTTAGTAAGACACCTATCCCACAAGGAGGAACCAATCCCCTAGATAATTAAGTAGCCACTCAGGTACCTTGATCTGATCACCACCTCTAATCAGATGTATTCCATACCTAATGATGGACTTCTCTTACTTTTTATCTTTCCCCTTTATACTCTCACAAACTTGCACACTCAAGCAATGCATCCAAAACACCCTTTTAGATCACTCTTTACTTATTATCACATACACAATAAGAAAACCTTCAATGAATTTGTCACAACATTAGAAACATGACCTATAGGTCATGCACACAATCCTCATCCTAATATACTCTTCAATATATCCACTAAACACACTCACTTAATCAACCTCTAGGGCTTACTCATTTAATCTGCCTCTTATAGGCTCATTAGGTCCAATGACCTATGTATTCACCTTAATCACCTTGATTAGACAATCATGAAGGATAATCTTAACTCTTTGTTGGTCCTCAATGACTTGTAACTTCTCTTTCAAAGGGTGTCTCCTGTTATTGGCTCCACACTTTCATGACTAACATAAATAGGCCAATTAGGCCTTTTACTTATACCACTCTCTTGATCTAACCCATCTTAGTCAAACAAGATGCTTACCATAATTTAGACAAATTTGAAATAGGTCCTCATACACATTACATGTAATAACCACACACTCCTTAGGTTGGCCAATACCTCATTATCCCCGAACCACCATTAGGTCTTGGTGAGACCTAAATATATTAGGCCTTCATACTCACACGTTACATGTGATACTAGTAGGACCAATTTAAACTTATACCAATTATTTTAGCACATAAACAATTTATCCAATGGACCCTTTCTAACTCCCTTATGGTTTCATGTAACTTAGAACACCAACTCAACACTCAACCCCACCAATTAGGTCTCCTTGCTCTTTAGGTTTTCATCTATAAAAAACATAGTCTCAAACTTATGAAGCAAACACAAAAATATTTCACATAGACATGTTATTATATCACATGGGTGAAACCTTCAAGACATTTGGTACATTTCCATATTCTTTAGACACATAAACATAGGTTCTAAGCACTTAATTTGACTCTCTTAGAATGACCACTTAGACTGGTCACATAAAATCAAAATATAGTCAAACTATTTTGACTCTCTATAAAATATCAAGGGAATAATATGAAATACAATACCTTATCATGATCATTTTATACTTATTTTACATCTTCATATTCATTTGTTTCCTCAAATCCGCTTAGAACACCTTCAACTTACCTCTGCAAGATGGTCACTCAATCTGCTAGTGCATTCAACAAACACAGTCAACTTATAAGCCTTTGTTCATATTGAATATAGATTATTAAAACCTATATATATATATATATATATATATATATATATATATAGTATTAATGAAGCATAAAATACTCTCTAATATTCATATCATCTTGAAACATAAAGACACTATTAATAACAACTCAATTTTCTTTCTCGGGTTAATTGTAGAACATGATCAAATACATAGTAAACTTTGGAGCTCAATATCTTTGATTATACAAACAATAAAACTTTATAAAAAGATTATGTAGATGACCCTTAAAGTAATTTACAGCTTTATTTTTTACTATATCAAGAAATTCATCTTTTATCAAAATATATAGCTTGAAAACTGAGCATTGGTTTTTCCTCATTAATTTGAATATTCAAAATCCAAAGATCACTAAGTAGATGTTAAACATCGACCACTTTAACCTCATCTCATGTTGCTTGGAAAATTTGGAAAAATGAAATTAGTCTATATCTTTGGATTAGACTAGTATTTATATTTTAATGCTCACCATTGACCTAATATCTTCTCTTCTGTGATTGTGCCATTTGGCAGTTATGTGTGCAATCTGCACACATTGACTAGTTGACTTCAATGAGCTTCTACCACTTGGAAGACCTACACGTCTTCTAAACATCATTTGAAATTTTATATTAATACACAATATTGTATCATCACTTCACTATCATATGCTCATCATTGGATCTTTTTCTATCATATTAGATGCTTGCCATAGATTTGCTACTCAGACTCTGTGATTATGACACATGTCACTAATGCATGTAATATTGTCTATTTAACTTTAAACTATACCATTGGATCCTTATCCATTTAGATTATAATTATTTTAACTTTAAACTTTAAATTTGAAATAGGAGATATATAAATAGAATTTAATTAGATTATATATATATATATATATATATATATATATATATATATATATATATATAATCTGATTAAATTCTATTTATATATCTCCTATTTCAAATTTGGCTAAGTATAGGAACTACGTGAACATTGTTGAACTTTGTATGAGAAGCCAACTTTTCACCTTAATAATGTTTGCTACGCTAAACCTCATGACCTAAAATTTGAACCATATGATATACTCAATAAGATAATATATCCATGTATAAAAATTATCTTTAAACCTTCACACATTTTAAATATTATGTCATTAATATTTTCACTCAGCTTTATCTGTCAAGATGACTACTTGAACCTAGCTCTTCATATGACTGCTCTGATGAAATCTGTTCACTTCCATAAGTACTCCAAGCACTCATAAAACCTGATAGTGTATTTTAAACATGTAAATATCATAAATATCATCCATAAATTACCTCATTAAGTCAAACACTGAATAATGGTGTAGTAACACTGAAGCACACTTTGTCATTGTCAACCTAACACACATGCCACCTCATCAACAACCTTAGTCACCTTGGAGACATCATTGACAAAGATAAAAAATTAACTCAATTAGAGTTATTTTTAACTCACATAGGTTTAATGTTAACCCATTCTAAGATTAAAATCAACCTTTACTCACCTTGGTTGAGATTTAATTCCTAAGGCTATAAATACAAGGCCATAGCTCATCATAATTTGTTTTGGATATTTTAGAGTTGTTATGTAATGTTGGCTCCATAGAACTCATGATAGTACAATTACCATGACCAAATTTTAAATCAAAAAACATCAAAGCTAATATACCAAGGAGATAAGGAGCCAAACAACCTCCATTGTCAAAGACTTCTTGATTCACAAGCTAAGCAAGCCATTCAACAAAGCAATTTGGAGCTCCCAAGGAAGGTAAAAGAGTTATGTATTTTATGTTTTAGTTGTGATTTCATTTAGTTTTTGTTACCAAAGATCCACCTAGTGTCTAGGATAGAGGTGTTAGGATCTTAATGTGCTAATTTCATTGGTTTTATGAGACTAACATAATACTAACCTCCCCTTTATGTCAAATTCATAGTTCACATGTTGACACATCCGATGGGACATCAATCATCCCATATAAGCAAGGAGATTACTATGCTACTATTGCCTTTTCTAATGGATACTTAATAATATTAAAAATTCAAGTTTTAACTTTATTTTTATCATTATTTTTTTAGTAACACACATGTTGCACAGAGACCGATGTTGATTTTCCCATATTGAGTTGATTCATTGAATCGACTACGGTCCCTGTGTGAAGAAACAAAGCATGGCATAAACATGAATAGAAAGGGTTATAAAATTTTTATCTAATTGTGATCTCTATCAAACCATATTGTGTTTTTCTATGTTTTTGTAGGAACCAATGCCACTCTTATAGTTCGATGTTGATCCCTATGTAGATTGACTAACATTGATCCCTATGCAGATTTACTGACATCAATCCTTATGGACTGATATCGATCCCAACATGGATCAACATTGATCTCTCTTAGATAAAAAAAGATATAATACTCGAGATCTTAGTTCAAAACATGGTTTTCTCACTCAATTTTGGGTTTCTAAAAAGGAAAATCCTTTAAAAAATTATAGGTCCTAAGGTGGAAAAAGACAAGTCTGAACATGATTAAATCTTACACAATTTGTTTTTGGTGCTTAAAATTAATTTATTTATTTTCATACCTTAGTTATTTTTGAAGTTTTTGCAAGTTTTTCAAACAACTAGCACCAAGTGGCTTAGAAATTTCATAACAAATCTCATTTTGGTAAAATAAAATAAACTTTCACATTTATTTACAAACTCCTAAGATTTTTTCATTTTATGCTTATTTTTTGAAAGTTGTTTATTTCTAGCATTTTGAGTGATGTATGCTCTCCGCCCATCTCTTTTAGGTAACTTGGGTGACCAAAAGTAATAATTATTTTCTTGTGTTGCTTTATTACAAAAGTATGAAATAAATTCATTAATGCCCTCCCCAAATCCATATGGTTCAGGTGACACTAAAATGACCATAAAGTCTTTACACTTTTTTTAAAAAATTGTTTTTTCATGCATTTTAGCTTGTGATCGAGAGTTTATTACCTATTCATGAGTTATTTAGGGAACCGTTGACCAAGGATTTCATCTATCGACATCATTTCAACCCCACTCCATGGTGAGGTATATAAATTGAGATGGTGAATCATTGGGATGGTAGTTTGAGTAGTTAAACTACCTCCATTAGTGAATGTTGCCCTCAAAACATATGATCAACTTGAACATCACACTACATTGAAAAAGTAATGGATGTAATTGTTTTGAAAAGGACAAGACATTTTCATAACAATCTGATTGATTCGGATTCAATTAACATGATCACCTATTGTGTTAGTGACACTTGGGATGATTTAGAAATGATAAAAAATTGATAGTTTAGAATAACCCCACTTATCGTAAATATAATGTTGATGTAGGGAAAGTAGCTCAATGTTACATGTCATAGTACAAACTCTTGAGATAAGAAGAGGACTAAAAACCCTACTTCTCATGTACTTTTACTTTTTGGATTAATAATTAAAATCCTCTCAAAAAATGAGTATACTAATAGAATTTGATAGTATTACACAACATTGTCAGTTTTAGAATTTAGGATGCTACACTTAGGTGTTTGTGTCATTTTATCCTTTCTTTCATGGTTTTGAGTCTAAACTATTTGTTTATTATACTACATCAAAATGAGTTTTGTTTATACATCACTCTTATTTGAGAAGGCATTATGCCACCCATTTGACACCATACCTTTGCCTTAAGTCTTTTTATCAACCTTTATTGTGTTTATCACTTGATTAAAAAGGGTGTCATTATGTTGACCAATTCATTACAAATATTTAACCTTAGAGTCTTAAAACCAAACCATTAATTACATCTTTAGAGCATATTAACATCATTTTACTACTTGAATCATTTCAAAGACTTATTTGCCTTGTGACCAAATTCCAATCTGAAACCAAAAATGTGTGTATTTTGGATTTATACCTAGTGTCGTTATGTTGTTCACTCTTACAGAGATTGTTTTTTATTAACAAAGCCTAGTTTTCTACATTAAATTTTAAATTATCACTGATAAGTTCAAATCTAAACATTGACTAATTTTGGCCTAAACATCAATCTTTCTCTTTTGGTTTGTGCAACTTAGATTAATTATTTATTCAATTTAAAAACTATTGTGTGTGCATAGATTTGGGAGAATTAGCCTATCTTATGTATGCATTTTATTTCATGCCTTATACCAATTGATCAAGTTAATGTTTAAATTTGAATGCCTAGTTTAAGCAAAAGTGTTTCAAATTTGTTATATTAAATCTCATACCTTACTTTTTTTAAATTCTAGATTTTGTGCCTTTTTTCAAAAGACCTAGCACATGCTTGTTTTGAACCTAGATTTTGTGCCTTCTTTAAAAGACATATTAGCTTTTGTTTTCTTTATATTATACTTGTTTGAAACACTTTGTACCTAGAGTTTGGAATTATAATTTTTATTCATCCACTTAACCTGTTTATGTAAGATATATGATGTTACACTATTTTTTACCAAATTTTAGTATAGACCTTTTGGAAATACAACTACATTCCTTTGACCAAGTTAGGCCAATTTTGAACCATTTGTTCCTTGGAAATTATTTTAAGATTTTTTGAAACTCTAAGTATTTTTTTTAAACATTCATCATTGATTTGAATATGTCTCACTATACTCAGAGTGGAGCCATGTAAAATTTGGGATATGATATTGTAGTTGCATAAGATGACTTTGTTCAAGACCCGTATGGTGATGAGGTAGTATATGAGATGTATCCTTATCCTAATTACAACACTTAATCCAAGGAACAAATACAAGATCCTTTAGTGTACTATTTGGTTAATATGCCTCCATACTTAGAGTAGGTCCAAGAACAAACCACACAATACCTAGCTAGTATACCTTCGATTGTAGACCCAGCTCAACAATAACTATACTAAATTATGATTCCATGGACATATGATCCATATTTTTTTATTTTCACTTGATTGAAAACAAGGATTTTTTTTTAATCAGAGCTATAAAGGTAGGGGCCAAGTTTCTAGTAGACTTTCCCTACTAAAATTTTCCTAGTCTATTTGGAGTGCCTTATAACATGCCTTATAATAAAATCATTGAATAGGCCTCTTCTAAAAATCCTAAATCTATAGTGTCGATGTAATATCAAGACCCACATATGCTTTTAATAATAAAAGGCCTCATGTGAGGCCAATTTATACATATGTAGATAGCATATCAAACCTATTTAAACTTACCACGTAATTTCAATAACATGGCCATGCCAAATGCTCCTCTTATTGAGTTGGATCCTTCAATAGGGGTATTAATAAAATCGATAGGCAAAGATAATTTTGGTATAGACCCATTCATGAAAAGCACTTTAGTTGGAGACATGTTCAATGTCCCAGCTATTAAAAAAGTGTCTACTACTTTTATGTAGATAAATGTTGTAAACATAGTGGATAACATGCAAGTGTCATCCAACCTAGGCCAAAGTGGTTTAACTACATAAATATTTATTCCATAATAAGTGCCTTTATTTAGTACCAAAAGTGGTTTAGAATAGCAAGGGGCATGAAATTATACGTCTCAACTCCAATAAGCTACTTCTAATCCTCAACCAACTATTTCATCAAGTACATAATCTCAAGGATTTAGTAGTCAAATGCAATCTAGTGCCTTGAATCAAAAAAACATTACGAATGTTACTCCACCACAATAGGTGATGACTACTATTCCAAAATAACAATCAAAATATATTATACCACCGTAGCTAAGATTAAACTTTCCACCACCTCAATAGGGGGCAACCAATGTGCTACCTCATTAGGTAGTGATAATTATACCTCAATAATTATAAATCAACATGCCTTTATAATAAAAAATATAATCTAATCAACAACATATGTATATTAGTCAATGATAAATGCCAAACCTTCAACAAGCATATACTTCACAATAAAGGTTCATGCAACCAAGAGGTACTATAGTCCAATAAGTACCAATTAGGAAATAATTGCCTTTCATCCCAGACATGCCACAAATCCAATGACAGGGTTTTATTTCAAAAAAAATATACTCTTAATTAGACATGTTTGACTAGTCAATAGTAAATCACTATTCAATAATAGTACGCATAATACTTCACTCAAATATATATCCTTCTATCTCAACCACAATTTCACCAAAAATAGGCCTATATATTGAATCCAAACTAGAATATCATACCATAATGCATGTCATTCCAACAATCACATCCTAATTTGTGAATTCATATTCCTAGTCAATTCCCTAACTAGACTATTAGTAGAGTTCCTAAAGAATCATAACATGCTAAGGATGAGGATATCTAGGATATACTTTAGTGCATATAATAGAGTATCATATTCATACAAGAGGTTGGACAATAGAAACATAATAAGTGTGGATTATTATATATTAAATAGTAGGAAGTAAGTAAAACTAGTGATTCATTAACATAAATAGAGTATTCAAATTAAGTTATACATAAATTAATTAAACATTATACATGAGAATGCAATCAAGGAACAAAGTAAGAAATCACCTAGGTAACAATAACTATAAAAGTCTCTATTGATCTCTTCAAAACCAGAACTTCATTCTTCTTATAAACACAAGTATATAAAGACATTTACAATCTATGAATGTTCATATTCTTCTCATACTTGGCACCAAAAGTGGAGTTTGTTTATATTCTAACCTATTACTGGTTATGGAGATAGGACATGATAGACTTATAAATGACAAAATCAGTGCATAATACATAAATATTAGACAAATATTCTATGCAACTTTACAATTTGAATTCTTCTCCCAATACTTTCCTAGAATTAAAATGTTATCTTGTACCAAGATAACATCATAGGATATCTAAAATTGCACAAGTGATAAAATATTGAATAAGTGGTTAGACAAGTAAGAGTCACAATAATCTCTCAAGGCACCATTTTTGGTTTTCACCTCTTACATACTACTTAGCCACCCTTTCAAGTTTTCAACTAAGTATCATACTAACCTACTACCCTTTATAGGGTTTCAATATTATGGAATAACTAGGTGGCCACCCTTTATGGGTTTTCAACCAACGTATCCTTATTTGTATTACTAAGTCATCCCCAATAAAAAATGTTATACAAAATTCATACTCTATGCAATACTTAACTTGATGGAGGTGGCATAGATGTAGATGATGATTGATAAAAAGAGTCATTAGACTTAGATTGAATATCCTTGCAACAATAAATAATAACCTATAGCTATGAAGGTGGCTTGTGTGTAGGCATGTTAATAATCTAGGCAACTTCACTAGAAAAGGGAGCTAGATTGGGCTTGTAAGCATGTCAATCCAGCGTGACTTAATGAATCATCCACAATAGGGTTCATAATAGAGCATGATAACCAATGATCTACTTGAGATATATGCCATCATTTATGCTCATGGATTCCTTGGTTTTGGTGACCTTAGTCTAAATCTCACCATCCAGTTGTTCCATCTTATCTACATGACGTTGAGCTTGGATGCTGATGAAAGAACTTTGTAAAAGCTAACTCTACTAGTTGAGGAGGTTATCATAATAATTTTTCCTAGTATTGAGTGACTCAAAGAGTGACCTATCCTTAGTCTTACCTAACAATAGTGTGGCTAACTATGGTTGCTTTGGTGGTGGTGGCCATGGCAAAGTCTACATTAGAACTAGATAAAGAATTATCCAATTGTTTCCTCTAATCTTGTAAGCAACATACAAACTATTATACTTGAAATATAATAATGTCCAAAATGCCTTGATACTCCTCCATAAAAGTGATAAGAGTCATAACATCACTTTTAACATTATGCCCCAATGTGTCGACTGCATGGAGTTTTTAGGCTATGTACCAGTCTTTGGTTAACTTAGAGACCAAAGTCTTGAGTTTATGATGGTCGGACATGAATTGGTCCCTAATTGATTGAGTGAACAAATTTAGATAAGAATCTTAGATAATATTTTCATTTTCATGGACGTGAGCCTTCAACTCAACATTCTCAGCCTTTTATTAATATATTTCTTAATCTAAAGAGGCAAACTTTTACATAATGGACTCCTATAATGTTATCATGTTGTCAATTTATTTATTTAATGGAAGTTTGGAGACATTTAATGATGCTTCCTGCTAGATAGGTAGTGCTTATAATGTTCTTGAAGTTGCTGAAGGGTTAGGTTAGGGCATGGTCATAAGTAGGAGAGAGAAAATGGTGCACCTAGCACCCACATTTTGGACATCCTAGAGCCAAACTCTTCTAAAGGGTAATTATAAGAGCTATGGACATGTTAGAGATACAAATATTCTTTTTCTTCTATTTTGGCTACTCTAATTTAACTTATTATTTCTCAAGTACCTATTTTTGTGATGCCATGGCTTCTTTTGCAAGCTTGAATTAATGTGTAGTGTCTTCAACCTATTTTCATTTAACCTCCTCCACTTTCCTATTTAGATCTTCTTGTGTAACTTTCAGTTTGGATTTTTTTTCCTTTGCCTAAATATTTTATGCACAATATTCTTATTTATTTTTCTCCATAGGTATTAGCCTTGGCTTGTTTAGCCATAGCCTGTGCCTATGCTTGTTCTTGTGCATGTGCCTATGCCTTGGTTGGACTATATTACTATGCTTGTGCTTGGGCCTACTATTGATGCATGAATTCATTTTATTCTTTACATCTTTCTATAATTTATATTATGTGCACATGGCATATTCTATCCTACTTTGCCTATATTGCTATGTCTTATTTTTTTCTTCTTCTACTTTAGCTTTGGTAATAAGCTCAACTTATTTGTCCTTTTGAGATTGTATCTCCTATTCTTGATTGGCTATGTTAGAAACTTCCTATGCCTTCTTATCCACCTCAAGAGACTTTTTTAGGTTAGCTTCTACATCCTTATCCTTTTATGTGGCTTTAACTTCTTTGAATTTTTAACTTGCTTGTTTTTGTTGTTATTATTGTTGTTGAGCCTGCTCCTTGTATCATTTATTATCCTCCTTTCTAAATCATTTTTATAATACATGAGCTATTTATTTCATTGAATTATATTTTTATCTTAATGTGGGTTACTCAGGTGTGATCTCTTTGACCTCTTGGCCTTGTGGTGAAGTTGGAGACTCACTTGGATGGACCAATGACCTAGAAACCTATACTTTCTTACACCCTATAATGACCAATCTATGTTTAGGTGGTGGTGAAGTGGAATATGGATTAGGTTATCCTTCCTACACTGAGGCTATCCAATTGAATGTGCATTCTTAGATGGTGGATGAGACCCTATCCTTATACCTAGTTCATGGTCTACACACAAGGAACTCTGGTAGACTTTTTAGAAGTAGTGCAAATACATATTCAACTACAAAGGTGGTATAAGGTTGATGATGGAAAAATTTAACCCTTCATTGAAATTGCTTAGTTTCTTCCTATATAGTGTTGAAAATGATGGATGTAAAGCACAATGGTAGGTCCACCCATGGATTCAAAGGAACCTTATTGTGCACTTGGACTATGTGCACAACCTTCTAGAAGAAGAATTCCTTCCCCTCCTCTTTGTCATAGAAGTATCTGACCATGTCGAAAATCATTACCTGGTAGACTTTTTATTCATCTATCCCCATCTATTATAGGTCAAATGAGATTTCAATCTAGGGTAACTTAGGATCATCTAACTAGTTTATCATGTTCCTTACCTTATAGTTTAATAGAAGAGATGTAGATTGATTCTCGGTGGAAATATTTCAATTTCCTTTCTATGGCTATGAATTGGTGGCTTCTTTTGGTTGTGATGTAGGGATGGTTGTATTAGGTGGTATAGATTGGAGTGGTGTCACATGCCTAGCTAAGAAGGCTTTATTTTGGTGACTTTGGCCTATGTCATGGCCATTGTAACAAATAATGGTAGAGGTCCAAAGGGTGACCTCATTAGCTCTTTGATATATATTAATACACCTTTCAATAGTAAGATGATAGTAATGTGTTTGACCAAGTATTGAATTACACCTGATGACACTTGAGGATGTGTAGAGATCAACTCCAGGCACTCCTCCCACCATACTTTAAATTTTCCCTCATGAGCTAGGGATCAATGCTCAATTATCCATATGAGGTTAGGGAATTGTTGTGCTAGCCAATAGTTAGTATCAGGGTGTACTTTTACCTTAGGGTACTTTCATTATGTGAAGCATAATATAAAAATGAGCAACTGGTACTGAAATGTTTACTTGGGAGATGTGTAATACTTGTCAATATTCATTAGTATCTCTTGAATAAAGTATTCATGCCAATTAAACTACTTATTTCTTTGGATCATGCAGTGGATGATGTCCACAATCCCTTTTGGAATGTGCTATATAGACTTGGTCATTTTATATAGCCTTTGTGTGATTCATTCTACAAGAATGTGCACTAGTTCATCTTGAATTTATTTAATTAGGATCCCTTTAAATCCTCAAACATGCAAATATCTGACCTCCTAGATAATAGGTAGCATTCTCATCTTGTATGGAGTGAGGGATTCCCCTTACATAGACATGCCCAAAGATTGGGCCATTTCTTCTATGTTGATGATAATGGTGGTGTCCAATCCAATTTATACGTTATCATCATTGTATCAACTGAGTAGAACTTGTACAATCTCCCCTAAGTCACCAAAAGTGGGCATTAAAAGTAGGTGACCAAAATATATATTGTATAAGTGGTGGAGGGCTATGAGAGCTAGTGGTTATGAAACATTGATGGGATCTGGGTAAAATAGCTTTTGCTTGACTACTTAAAGTAAATCAAATGGATTTGGATCATTGAATTTTGTTTTCCTTAGTGCCATATTAACACCCATTACTTCTTTTTGGGCATCTATAAACCCCCTAATGAGCTATGAAGTATCCATGATTGTTGAAGTGATGAAATTAAAACTCGATTGGCTCTCTATGTAATTAAACTATCTTAGCTATTTGAAATTATAGGCTGTGAAAATATTCAAAGATGAATTGTAGGCTAAGGTTGTAAGCTTATACTTTTATATACTTTGCACTTGTTGGTTTCCATGTAAATGCCACATTGATCTATCTATTAGACATGAATACAATTGATGATGTGACAAATCTTATTTGATTTGGAAACTAAGATAGTTAGTCATTGGAACATGTGTGGAGATACGTCGCTATGTTCTTGGTTATCCATTTAGGAGTATGAGTGGATGATGTTGATTGACCACTATTTTTTTAAAGATCAACTTAATCAAACCTTAGATCTAGCATGAAATACTTGGGGATGATTATTATATGGTAAAGATCTTGGTTAATGTGACTTGTTCATACATTTCATAGAATTAATTGCTTTTTCTCACTCCTGATGACATCTATGATAACACACATAAATTATCCTATGCATAGATTGTGCATTCTATACTTGTTATCTTGGTTCACAATGGTGGTGAAGAGATCATCTACAAATACACACACACATAGAAAAATAAACACTCAAGAAACATGCAAAATTGAGAAATCCTAATCTACTCAGTGCTACTCAACACCGACTCACTTAGGAGAGGAGATTAAGATCAATTAATACTATTGGTGGTAGGGATTAAGCCTACATCCATTCACCCACCCTAGAAAAATGGTTCCCTATATATCTCTCTAAATAATGGTTCCTTTTTATGATATTTCATGTTTAACATAAGGACCTTTCCATCGAATCTTTAATTTACTTGGAAATGCTCTGAAATGACTATCATATAATAAAACTGGTTGATCTTTATGAAATTCCTTATGGCATAGGTTCATGTCATTCCATAATTTCTAGATATACTTATGAACTGCCTATATCTAAGATGCTCTACATTGGTACTCATCCATCCTATGTATTTTGAGAGGTCTATTAATGAGAGACTCATGATCCCATAGTTTTATGACCATATTAATACACATAATGGGTACCAAATATTCCATTTGCATAACTGCTTCAAGCCAATAGACCAGATAGAATGGAGTAAAATATGTATCCCTCTTATAGTGCATGAAATACACACACATAATCATAGGAATGTGATCTTACCAATCATCCCTCTTAACATCATATATTTTTATCAACACTTTTACCAACACTTTATTAGAAGCCTCAACTTAGCCATTAACTTGTGGATGGTATGTAGTGATTCCATGATGATAAATCATGAATTCTTCAGTAAGAGCCTTGATGGTGTTTTTACAAAAGTGTATCCCTTGATTTCTCATGAGCTTGATGCGGAATCAAAACCTTGTAATAATATTATCATATAAAAACTTTGTTTCATCCATAGCTAGGTGTCACAACAACTTCAACCCATTTGGTAAAGTAATCTATTGTAGTGAAAATATACCTTGCTTTACTGCATTTACATGGTGGATTGATAGGTCCAAAAAAATCAATTCCCCATTATTCAAAAGGTTTTTTAGCTAAAAAAGGTTGTAATGGTTTACTTATGTTTTAATATACATTTCAGTGCTATACTACTCTATGTACATCTTGAAAAAGATTTGACCACCATAACCCACTCTATAATTACCTCCTAGTAGTAACTTCTTTGACAAAATGTCTTCCTCATAAACCTTGGAGTGCCTCCTGTAAGAATTATGGTTGTTCATGTTACATAACTACCCTACACATTACTTCATCTTTCTTCAAATGATACAAAATCCCATTGATGATGGTATATGGGAAAACCCTGGTGACAAACTATTTCTTGTCTCTTTCTTGGTAGTGTGTAGTGAGTACTCCTTGTTCAAGGAAGTTAGTAATTGATTAAAAAGATTTGGGTATTTCATAAATATGAAATAGATGAGTATCAAGAGAATATTCCTATAATTATTCTAGTTATTCACCATTAGGAATGTGATTGAGATGATCCAGCCCCATGTTTTCTCTACCTAGCTTGACGTAATACAAAATTGGAATTCTTGAAATAGAATCAACCATCTAGAAATGTGTCCTCCAAGAATTAGATTATTGATAGGATAATGTATAGATTGATGATCTATGGAAAATTTAAATGATGTCACAAGAATATAGTGTCAAAATTTATATAGTATGAACACTATAGCTATTTCTTCCCTTTCAATTGTTATGTAATTCTTTTTTACATTAGATAAATTTTGGGTTGAAAAATATATGGGGTGTTCTAGTCCACCATCTCCTGGCTGAGAAATCAAAACACTAACTATGATACTCAAAGCATCAACATGCACATAAAAGGGTTTTCTACAATTTGGAAAGATGAGGATAGGTGTAGTAACCAATCTCTACTTCAGTTCTATGAAGGTTGCTCGACTCTCAATAGTCTAGACAATTTTTTCACCTTTACACAATAAAAATTCTAATGGAGATGAAATGGATACATATCCTTCAATAAAATTATAGTAATGCCTTGCATGGATAATAAAATATTGCACTTCTATAAATTTGACTAGTGGAGGCATACTCTGAATGACTACAATTCTAGCCTAGTCTACCAAGATGCCTTCAATGCATACCCTAACAGGACACCAAAAGGTGTAAAGAATGTATTTATTTTTAAATTTAGATTAATTCTTAGATCTCAATAGTGTTATAACATGAGGTTAAATCTAGATAATTTTTCTTTAAATAAAGATAATACTACCCAATCATCGAGATAAACTTCTAGGAAATCATGAATGAAATCTTTGAATGTAGTCACCACTATGCAAGAAAAAAAAACAAGTTAATTATTGAGGAAAAAAGTCATTCCCTTATATGCAAAACATCCCCATTTCAT
Organism: Torreya grandis; assembly: GCA_037957365.1. Lineage (NCBI taxonomy): Eukaryota > Viridiplantae > Streptophyta > Pinopsida > Cupressales > Taxaceae > Torreya > Torreya grandis. Next base: position 1,291,437 of record JARHVA010001138.1, read on the forward strand.
TTCAAAATTAATTTTATCTCTATCTTCATCTATGATGGGTATTTGATGATAGTCATTAAATCCATCCATGAAAGAGTAAATTTCATGTCCTGTGATAGATTAAAAAATTTCATCTATGAAGGGAATCAAAAATAAATCATTACCACATACATCATTAAACTTGATAATCACCATATACTCTGATCTCCCCTATTTTATTAGGCTACACTACCATGGGACTGACCAAATCTTCTTTTTCTATAGGATATATTATACTTGCATCTTACATTCTATCAAGTTCAACCTTCACTTTCAACTTCATGTTTGGATTCAACTTATATGGACGTTTCTTTATAGGTTATGCACATTCCTTGAGATTTATATGTATTTTGACTAGAGATGGATCAAATCTTTATAAATTTAAAATTTTAGTGGGAAAAAAATCTTGATAATATCACGAGAGTTGCATAGCCTAAAAAACATTAGCTTCTATCGAGTAATCACCTATATGTGTCAATTTGGGAATCTTATCACTTCTTATGTTTTCTACATGCTTTTTGATGGGCTACTAGTAAATATTATGATTTTACTCAATAATAGATTCTTGTATCATTCATTGTCCTTATTGTTCTATAATTTATATGTTGCATGTCTTGTATTCTTTAGTGAGTTCTATACCAAGGTCTTTTACTAGTTATACTAGCCATTTAGGTTCAAACAAATTGATATCACCATCAGTATATGAATCTTCAATGTTCTCTTCTTCATCTTATATTCAGTGGCATGACTGCATGAAATATTGTTCTTCTTTTTTTCTAGCTTTATATCTTTTAAATGGTATATTTATATCAGAAGCTAAGTTATTCTATGTAGTGGATTCTATCATGGTGCTTAAATCTTTTGTGTACCCATGGCATATGAAATGTTTGATTTTTAGCAGTGCATTGTGAACCATAGGATTTTCATCTTCAAAAAAAAAATTGTATGAATTTTATTTTCACTTATGCCTGATGTTTTGTCTCCCTTCTATGTTCTTAATGCATATACCATGCCAATGGTAAAGGAGGTAATATGTAATAAAAGATGTGAACCCAATAATTCATTTCCACACATTCTTTAGTTCAGAATTAAACACATTTATGAGTATGGATTTTAGGACACTCAACTTCTTGGAATAAATCCTAATTACTTATGATGACCTATGGCAGTTAGAATCTACTAATCATGAGTTCACATGCATCATCCTAATTGAGTTGATCATCTCTACGAATTACCAACCATAATGCTACAACTCCCTTCAGATCAAAATTCAAAGTATTGACCCGATAACTAATTGTAGGTACATTAATTTTTAGGTGAAGACTGAATTGATTGATATCCTCAATCACATAGTACATAATAAGTTATCTCTCATGTGAAAAAACCATGATCGTAGTTGAGTAGGTGCATGTCTAAGTCTCCACTGATAGATGATGTTATTTTCTAATGAAAAGTGCCTTCTCTGGTTAGCTCTATATAATCCTACATATGATCATCTACTTGATAAGTAAAGTAAACTTATGAATGAGTAGGGGATTTAGTAGACATGGATATACAATCCTCAATAAAAAAATTGGGTTTCCAATGGCTGAGTAAATACTAATTTAGGCTTCCATTATTTAGATCTATTCAATTATTGAGTGTGTAAAGATTTTCCCTAAGGTTTAGTATTCTCATACAATAAATTAAACTTGAATATGCATAGAGCTTTCAAGTTTTGTTTAGATTTTACCTTCATCTAGTTGGTTTCTTGCATGACATAAGGAGAGTCTAGTTTAGCTAGAATGATGTAGGGTGTGTGTGCCCTATTTAAAGAATGAATACAACCTTCTTTCTTTGATGCACCTTTAGTTTATTTGTATAATATTGATAGTCATCTGACCATCATAGGCCTATTTCATTCCAATCAGCATAGGGTAATGTATTACTACTATCTTCATATTGATGACTTCAAAAGCACCTTGCAAGGTTAGTTATATAACTTTGATCTCAATGTATTCTAATATGCCAATGTGCTCAACTCTTTCGTAGTCAGCTAAGTTAAAAGTTACTAGGATATAACATAGAATTGATTATCTAATAACCTCTCATGTAGACCTCAAAATCATGTCAACTGCGTTACCAAAATCAAAAACAACATTTGGAATTTCATATCCCGTAACTTCAATGTTGATTCATGCATCTACATCCCATGGCTTCTTTATTTTGACATACCAAAAACATTTTATATCTTCTATTTCACTCGCTATACACATTCCAATAGATTATGTCATAAGTTTGTGATGTTTGAGAGATGTCTTCATTATGTAGTGTTCTTAAAAGTTTTAATAAATTTATCAATGTAGTAATAATTCCAACCTAACACATGATATACATGTTCTAGCCATACATTTGGGCATCTATTAATGTAAAATCTCCTTAACTAGTGTCTGGGTGTTGATTATTTTTCAACATCTATGTAAATTCATGAATGAGCCCCTTTTATATAGATGGGTCTAGGTATTTGTCCCATTTTAATTTATAGATTTCTTGGTATTAAGGCATTTCAAGAGGAGGCAAACCTATTTATACATGTTGGTGTCATGTAACAACATTTAGGAATGCATCCTCCTTAGGCTATGCATTCACCATATCAACATTCCTGATGACCTTATCCTTTATTTGATTTTACAAGATAGGATAATATTCTATCTTATGTTGGTTATATACTCTACAATATGCACAATACAACTATCTTTGAGGATTTAAAGGTAAATTGTGTTGCACATGCTTGTACTCTCCACATAAATAGCATTGAAAAGGAGGGAATTGATAGTTAGTTCCCAATCACCTTGGTAACCTCCTCTATTCTACTGATAACCTCCTCTATACCCTCCTTATTACTATATTTCATTCTAATGTTGATGTTATTAGGTATTATCTCCAATTTTAAATTGTTATTACATAATTGGTGGGGTCCAACTAGTTTGCTAATACTACGTCATTGTTGGACTCTAGGGTGTTTAATACTAGTATTGTGATGATGGTGGTGTCAAACTTGGTGAAGGATGGGTCCATATAGCTAGACCTTGAGGCTGATACTAAGGTGAACTAGGAATCCATTATGGACCTACTTGGATCACACAAAATTTATCAACCTCTGCACCTAGAACCATCTACTTCATCAAGGACACTTACTATAGAGTGATGGTAAATACATTTTTGGTGATTTCTTCTTTGAGATCCTGTAAATCCATATAATTATTTTCATCATGATTTTACAAATTATAAAAATTATAATATAATTTTTTTTGGGTTATGTTGATGACTTAAAATTTTGCTTGATCTTAACTAATCAACAATGGGAAGTTTCAAACTGTGGGACAATGCGGCTTGAAACAACCTCCAGATTTTAGAGAAGCCGGTCTCTTCTTTTATATTGGGTGTTGGGGAAAAGGGATAAGAGACTAAACAAAAATGCAAATTTAGGAATTGAAACCTAACTATGGTGATGCACCTGAGCGTAATCCTAATCCTAACCTAAGCACAGTGAAACTATTATAAGATTCAATTACATTTAGGAGCAGACAAGTGCATGATCAATGTAAGAGATTGGAATAACAAAAATAGAGGCTCACAACAGGGAAGTATTTCACTGAGATACAAGGAATGTCAATGAAGGCATAGTGTTAAATCTTCTTAATAGAATCTTCCAATCACATAAGAGGCATAGAAGTCACGTACAATTATCTAAACCTTCCAATTTAAGAAAACAAGACAAAAGCAAATGACATTCCTAATCACAACTTCAAAAAATCTATAATATAGACTACTTCACAAATGACACAGATAACACCAACCAAGGCATGGATTTCAAATCTTCTTAATTCATTTAGCCACATAAAAGGTACAAAAACATGCACAGTTACATCAACTTTACAACTCAAGAAAATTGAAACAAGAGAAAATGATATTACTGGTCAAAATTCTAGAAAGTCTAAAACTATAGAAATTCCCCCTTCTTTTGATTTTACAATTCTTCTTATATAGCTTCGGATGTCTCCTTGCATCGATTTCTTTCCCATGTAATTCCACTCTATCCTTCACTCACAGGGGAGAAAATAAACGGCACATTCAATGCCTTGGATGCATCCTAGTCTTATCAAGAACTGCCCTGACTGCGGCATGGTGATCCCTATCTAGTACCTCTCTTCATGCCTAAAATTCCTCATTCCATCACCTGTTTGGCCACTCAATTGTTTACTCTACTTCCACTTATAGGGGACAAATAGACGACGTCTTCAATGCTTGCAAGCCCCAAAAATCTACTCGGTGCATTGTTTTATCTATCAGGAATAACTTCTGCCTAGTTTCCCTCCATCTTTGTTGTAGCAGATAGACAAACACAAGGACACTTAGTCAATCCATGAAAATTCTCCTTTATGGTCTAGAAGGCACTAGAGAATGACACTTGGCCACTTTCACTTCTTTGATACTTTGTAGTTTTAACAAAACAAAACTTATTATGTTCCTTGCTCGGGTAACTTTTAGGATGGGATGGATGCACGTGGCAGTCTTTGCATGTTGACACTTGGTGCTTTCATAGTCCTTTGAAAAACATCCGAGACCCACCATAATTTTCATTCAGCAATTAGGCTCAAAGATGGTCTCTCAAAAATTGACATGTGGTGATCTCCGCTGCTCTTGGGAAGATACGTGGCATCTTCTGCTTCTCCTTTTGAGGTATGTGGCATCTTCCACTGCCTTTTGGGGATAGAGTAGAAAGGGACTCAGGGAGTGACACTTGGTAGCCTCAATTTTACTATAGCACTTAAGCAAAATGAAATTATGCCCTTATGTATTAAATGAAAGCATTAAACCCATGTATCTCAAATGCCAACATGTGGTGACTTCTATTGCTTCTTTAAAAAGGTAGTTCAGGGCCTTTGCAATTGCCACCTAGCACTTTCTACTCTCTCTACTACTTAGCTCATTAAAAGTCTTTGTCAAAAAGGTAGAATGAAATGCGGGTTCCTTTATGAGATACGGATGCTGGCATGTGGTGCATTCGCTTAACTGCCACTAGGTACATGGCACAATCCGTAGTTCTCTGGAAAGTTACAAAAAGGGGCTCAAAGGATGCCAGCTAGTTGGCTTCATGCCTCAGAAAGTGACACTTGGTAGCTTCCACTTGAATTCAAAACTTAGAAAAAAATGAGATGATGGAAACAAAAGGGAGAAAAGGAGACCCATGCTCAGAGAGTGACACTTAGCAGCTTCTACTGCACTTTGACACTTAGGTGAAAATGAAACACATGCCCTACTCCAAAACTCTGCTACTTTGCCCAAGGTATACAAGAACCAAAATTGCAGTGCTTGAATCAAAAAATAAATTAAATATGACATAGATTAAGAAATTAATCTATAGTTATTGGTGACCTCCAGGAATTTTGAGCCTAATTAAAAATAACTCGACTCCCACTCTATCAAAATTTCAAAATTATGGAAACTATAGCTTTAGAAGATCCGTCTGGTAGATAGACCACTCATGGTCAGATAATCCTTGCTTGCTCTAAAATTCAATAAAAGCTAGATCAAGGTTAATGATATCCTTGTGCAAAAAGGTTTGTAGGATCTAGACCATGGCTTTCAGTCTAAATTCTAGTTGGGAAATAGGAACCAGGGCAGCTTTGACTTCTAAGACTAAAGAATCATCTCGCAAGTTCTGGAAAACTAATTAGTCCCGCTATTTGGCCATCAGTAATGGTTTAATTTGGTCCACCATCAGCACCATCTTTGCATTCAGAAACAAGGAAGGAAGGCATAGTTTCACCAGATATTCAATATGGTGTCTCATCTCACCGATGCCTTCTTTCATGACATCAAGATATCTCTTGCAACTATTGGCCCTTAGCATTGCAACTAAGCACCTCATTGACCCATTTTGTAGCATCCATTCTATCTGAGATTCCCGCTGCTACCAATGTTGCATCCATCGTGTCATAGAGTTTCTCTAGTAATGAATGGGAGTCTGTGACTCTTCTAAAGAACATGGATAGAGTGTTCTTTACTAAATCTTCCACCCTTGTGCATAATTACTTTGCATTGAGCAGGAAGGTGAGAAATGGCCTGAGCTAGATAATCTCCAAAGAGATTCTCTCCCATGCTGACTCATAGAGCTCCTTTACCAGTTGCACTACTCTGACACCTCTTGTCCTATTAGCCAACTCAATTATCAATTGTGCCATCCTCTATTGCTTAGCTTAGAACTAGGCTTGAAAAGTTGTAGCCTTATTCTGCTCCTCTAGCAGCCTTTGCTATGATTGGGTAACTTGCAGTTGAAGTCCTTTGACTCTTCCTTGCAATGTTACATTCTCCCACCTTAGGGCTATTCCTACATCTTTTACAAGTGTGAGATCTACCTTCAATGAATCATTTTGGGTGGAATACCCATTGAGTCTGAAGGGAAATAGTATCTTGAAACTATTTATTTAGACTAGCTATTTCATTGTCCCTCTTATTTATTTCTTTAGCCAAACTATTACAATTTGCCTTTTTTGTGGCCAAATTGGCCTCCATCTTCTACAGTGTTTTTAATTTCTTCAAATAATCTTCTGTGACCATAGAAGTGGATTCAGTCAATAGCTCGACTATGCCTTGGGGCTTGAACAGGGACATGTCAATGGCCACTCTGTTCATCGTGTAGTCTTTTGGCTGCATTTGCTCACTCAGCTTGGCAATGTTGGGTGACAAATGGGTCACCATTAGCTACTATTGAATAGGGTCAAATTATGACTACAAATGTGGAACAACTGGTGCTTTATTCTCCTTAATTTTCTTCTTCTCCAACTGGACTTCTGCCCTCCTAGCAGCATCGACCTACATTTGGAAGGTGGAAGGGGATGCAATATGTCCCCCTACAAAAGGGAATCCTTGTGGTAGGCCATATTGGAGAGCCATTGGTTGGCTAAGGGTGAGTTGTAGGGGCATCTTTCTAGGAATGAAGGGTGAGAAATGGGGTAATGTTAGGGCCTAAGGCGTTGATGATGGGGTGACTTGTGAAATGGGAATGATAGCAGTGGCAGGAGGTGTCATCTGACTGTGTGGAGGCATCATGCCAATAGGGTGAGGAATAGATTAAGAGGGAGGAGGGGGAGAAATACATACCTAAGGGGAAGTTACAGTGCTCTGGGTTGGGTGCTATGAAGGCTCCTCTTCCTCCTCTAAATCTAAATGGAATTGCACCCTCCTTCTCTTTCTGGGTGTCTCATCCTCTGGATGTGTTTGTGTCCCTTCTGCCTCTACTATTTTTGATGGTGCATGTGGAGAACTAGGGACTTCAATCACTCCTGATGGTGGGGAGGCTTATGGTGGTGAAGATACCACACTTCTTTATTGTTCTGTGGTAGTTTCATCTTGCTCTAAAGTTTGTGGCTGTTGGCTTGGTCCCGCTCCAACTGCTTGCTCCACCCCAAGTGTCAGCGTTTGGCTTATTTTTGGGCTAGATGCAAGGGATGGATGCCACTCATCCCAGAGTTCTTCCCACCTTTCATTTGAATCTATGCCTCTGAAAGCATGGGTGGTTTGGGAAATTTCTTGCCTATATTTCCAATAGGCCTCAATTTTCTCTGCATCCCAACCTTTGTTCCTCAGCGTCCTTCTCAAACTAGAAGTCATCTTGACTTTGGGATCATAATCCCTCTATTTATCATAGAAGGTCTCCCATGGCCTATCCTGTGGCATGGGCAAATCTATTAGCTCAACATAGAGACCAGGAGCATCTTCTGTAGGGTTTTTCCTGGTCTCCTAAAAAGGGTGACCTTCATGTGTAATCCTGGCTCTAATTCTATTTGTCCTCACTATGGAGGCTATGTAATTATCTAGGTCATAAACCCACTTGTCCTCAACTAACAAGAATCCGAGGAAGGCTAGCTTTCTCAATAGCATAGTTTCAGCTTCCTTGGCTTCCAGGCTTACATTTCTTGCCATCCACAAGAGATTGTACATTTTCCTCTTCTTCTTCCTAAAACCATACTCATTATCAACTACAGATACTTGCCTAGTGACTTATAAAAATGCTAACCAAAGATTCAAGGTGTTTGGCAGCAACACTGGTTCTCCACAAAATCCATGGACCCTTATGATCGTGTGGTGTGCCCCAAAATAGAAGTCACATGGAATTGGGAAACTAACTAGGAGGTTCATGACACTTGGGAATAACCTATTTATGATAGGCTCAGGGTTAAGTCAATGAAGGACAGGGGTAATGAACCATTCCCAAAAATCATATGGGTCACTAGTTCTTGATAGAATATGTGTCCATGAAGACACATGGATGGTTCTTTGGGGGTCGAAAGCTGGGTCATATAGGTTCAGATTCATAAATTAGGAGAAAAGGTTAGGGTTATAATGTAGTATCAGATGAAACAAAAAGGAGAAATACCTGAATATCCCTTTTGCCCTAAACTAGGTTAGTTGCTCCACCATTGAGAAAGTGATGTGTTTTGAGAAGTTAAGACGGTACTCCTGCATCTTGTCAACTATTTTTATCATAATAGGATGGCCATTTGCTCTGCATATAATACCATGTCATCCTTCATGCTGAAGATGAGAGCCATCATCGATAGTGCATCTTGGCTGGCGGGTGTGAACTAAGTTCTTGATGCAGGGAGCATGGGCCCCATTGTATCACCATCAGCCATTTGTAACTCAGACCTCAAAAAACTTGTCTGAGTGTTGATGTTTGACCACATCCTTTGCATCCTATCAATGGTGGGGAAGGTGGTGGTACCATCATATTGTAGGGCAAGCATGTCCTTGATAGCTTATGGGGTGACCTGCAACATGAACGGGCCTTGTTAGATGGTGCAAGATTGTGGATGGAGCAAGTCCGTTCATAATTTGATTATATTAGGGCATGGATGCATGGTTGGGACAATGAATTGAGCCAGTTGTGAGGTCCATATCCTCATTTTGAATGTCTCATATTACCTTGCTCTGGCTCTTTGGAGACATATTTGGTGTGCTCATTCTCTTAGGTTCTTATTGTTGGTCCTTTACTAGATTTGGGTCCATGATTCCATCTGCATAATCCCTTACCTTTGAAGAGTCACTAGTTTGACTGACTCTTAAGGCTTTGGTTCTCGGATAGCTTCTTGGCGGTTGCACAGGAGCTACATCTTATGACTTGTTAGCTAGTAATCTATCGAGGTACCTAGGTGTCCTTGTTCCTTGCTGTGAAGTTGATGTTCCTACCATCTTTATATCTCTTGTATAATAACCTGGTATGAACCTTACACAAGATAAAAAATATGCTTGCTGAAACAAATTTCACTAGGCACTAAAAATCGTAATGAGCAAGATATTTTTGCAGGAATGCTTGAGAGTTTGTAAAATTTAAAATTTGTTAAGGGATATTTATGGGGCTATCAAGTCCCAAATATCATTAATTTTGAATGATCGTTAGCAAATCCTACTCAATCTTTGGGGAATAGTGAGGTAGACACATTATGCAGTGCAAGGTACCTTAGAGATCTTGAAATATTTGGGGAAGCATTTAATGTAGAAAAATTTAAATAATTAAAACTTATAAGATGTCAACCCTACATTTAAAACACTTATTTTTAAAAGAAAAGCAAGAAAATAATAACAAAAACAAAACAATGCAGGAATGGGAAACTACTTAACTACATTAATTAAAACATCCTTATTTCCCTCTAGGATCAAAAATGAACTTTCCAACATTTTATTTATGACAAGCCAACTCATGTTGCCATAACAATGATTGTAATGGGTATGTCCTTAATGAAATTTCCTCTGCACCGGCCACATGATATTGTCTGTACTCGAACGAGTCTAAATAAAACATGTGTTTGACACTCACAAACTCTTCTTGTCCATGAAAGCCTGTTGAATACTGGTTCTTTATGCTATCGTGTTTCATCAAGAAATTGATGGCTATTGGTTCTTCACTTTGTTCCTTTTGATATCCATTATCTTTCAGCTTATCTCCTTCAGATTCTAGATTTATTTCGTCATCATGCTCCTTGATGACTTCATCCTCTTGAAAGGATATATCTGAAAGCTGGTATTCCTTCTGCATACTCAACTAAGTCTTGAAGTTATCTTCTCCACATTTGGCCGATTCATAGCCTTCTTGAAGGATAGTGTCATCTATCTCAATGACTTGGTGAAGGGAGTATCCATGTTCCTCCATATCTTCTTGCAAAGTGAGGAAAAAGTCAGAAATGATCTCCTCTTCATCTGAAGTTAAGGAAAAAGCTTACGGCTTATCCTCTTGCTCATCAAAGGGGGTACCTATGGTGATTTCTTCCTCATCTATACTTATGGAATCCTCTTGACTAGCCATGAATTGAGCATATTATTCTGCATACTTAGTCACTTCCTCCAAAACATATTCTTCTCTAAAAAGGGATGAAGAAGAAGGCTGTGATGGAAAACAAGAAGCCTCTTGAGGAAGGGTGGAAGGGACTTGAGGAGATAGTGAGAATTCAGGGTCCTCTTCCCTTGCTGCTATCATAGACTCTTCATTATTTGGGAAGTGATCTTGATAGGTTTGACCTTACTCATGAATGGGGGTGGTGTATGAATGTGTGGATTGATAGACTTGGTAAAGCTATCTCTCAAGGATGCTTAGCTTCTTGTCTATAAATTCAATCAATCCACACACATCCAACATCTGATATGTAAGCTCTTGCCAATTTGCCCTTTCAATGTGACCCCACTCACTTTTAATCAGGTCTATTGCATCCCTCACTTGATGGATGACATGATAAGGAATTTCCTGGCCATATCCCCTTCTACTGTCAAGCTCTAACACATAATTTTTAAATCCTAGCAATGCTTTTTTGAAGGTGAAAATAAGATCAGGTTGAGCATGGGATGTGGTATATTGGGGAGACTGGGCATAAGATTGGTATAACTCATGACCATATGCATCCTTGTTACTTGACATGATTCTAGGAGAAGCCTGTTCTTGATAAAACATATTTGAAGGATAATAAGACTCATAGCTATGAGTAACAAAATTATACATACCAAAAGGGATTTCTTGATGATACTAGGACTGCTTGATTGGCTGATTTGATTCAGAGTCATTGTTGGTGTTTCTGAAAACCTTCAAAGGCTGATTGGCTGAAGAACACACCAAAAATTCTTAAGCTCCTTAAAATATCGGTCCCATCAGGCGTGACAAAAACTATTGATGAATTAAAATAGTGTTTGATCTTAACCAATCAACAATGGGAAGTTTCAAACTGTGGGACAATGCCGCTTGAAACAACCTCTATATTTTAGAGAAGCTAGTCTCTTCTTTTCTATTGGGTATTGGGGAAAAGGAATAGGAGACTAAATAGAAATGCAAATGTAGGAATCGAAACCTAACTATGGTGATGCACCTAAGTGTAATCCTAATCTTAACCTGAGCATAGTGAAATTATTATAAGATTCAATTATATTTAAGAGCAGATAAGTGCATGATCAATGTAAGAGATTGGAATAATAAAAACAGAGGCTCACAATAGGGAAGTCTTCCACTGACATATAGGGAATGTCAATGAAGGAATAGTGTTCAATATTCTTAACATAATCTTCCAATCACATAAGAGGCACAGAAGTCACATACAGTTATGTAAACCTTCCAATTCAAGAAAATGAGACAAAAGCAAATGACATTCCTAATCACAACTTCAAAAAATATACAATATAGACTACTTCACAAATGACACATAAAAACCAACCAAGGCATGGAGTTCAAATCTTATTAATTCATTCAACCACATAAAAGGCACAGAAACATGCACAGTTACATCAACTTTACAACTCAAGAAAATTGAAACAAGAGCAAATGATATTACTGGTCAAAATTCTAGAAAGTCTAAAACTATAGAAATTCCCCATTCTTTTGATTTTACAATTCTTCTTATATAGCTTTAGATGTCTCCTTGCATCACTTTATTTCCCATGCAATTCCACTCCGTCCTTCACTCGTAGGGGATAAAATAGATGGTGCATTCAATGCCTTGGATGCATCTTGGTCTTATCAAGAACTCCCTTGATTACGGCATGGTGATCCCTATCTAGCACCTCTCTTCATGCCTAAAATTACTCATTCCATCACCTATTTGGCTGCTCAATTATCTACTCTACTTCCTCTTATAGGGGACAAATAGATGGCATCTTCAATACTTGCAAGCCCCAAAAATCTACCCGATGCACTGTTCTATCTACCAAGAATAACTTCCACCTAGTTTCCCTCCATGTTTGTTATAGCAGATACATAGACATGAGGACACTTAGTCAATCCATGAAAATTCTCCTTTATGGTCTAGAAGGCACCGAAGAATGACACTTGGCCACTTCCGCTTCCTTGATACTTTGCATTTTTAACAAAACAAAACTTATTATGTTCCTTGCTCAGGCAACTTTTAGGAAGGGATGGATGCACGTGACAGTCTTTGCATGTTGACACTCAGTGCTTTTATAGTCCTTTGAAATAACATCTGGGACCCACCACAATCTTCATTCATTAATTAAGCTCAAAGATGGTCTCTCAGAAATTGACATGTGGCAATCTCTGCTACTCCTGGAAAGATATGTGGCATCTTCCACTTCTCCTTCTGGGGTATGTTGTGTCTTCCACTACCTTTTGGGGATAGAGTATAAAGGGACTCGAAGAGTGACACTTGGAAGCCTCTACTATACTTCAACACTTAAGAAAAATGAAATGACACCCTTATGCATTAAATGAAAGCATTAAACCCATGTCTCCCAGATGTCAACACGTGGTGACTTCCGCTACTTCTTCAAAAAGGTAGTTCAAGGCCTCTACAACTGCCACATGGTGCTTTCCACTCTCTCTACTTCTTAGCTCATTTAAATTCTTTGTCAAAAAGGTATAATGAAACGTGGGTGCCTTTATGAGACGTGGATGCTGGCACATGGTGCATTCCGCTTAACTACCACTAGGTATGTGGCATGATCTGTAGTTCTCAGGAAAGTTACAAAAGGGGCTCAGAGGATGCCAGCTGGTCAGCTTCATGCCTTGAAAAGTGACACTTGGCAACTTCTACTTGAATTTAAAACTTAGGAAAAAATGAGATGATGAAAATAAAAGGGAGAAAAGGAGACCTGTGCTCAGAGGTGACACTTGGTAGCTTCTGCTGTACTTTGACACTTAGGCAAAAATGAAACACGCGCCCTGCTCCAAAACTCTACTGCTTTGCCCAAGGTATACAAGAACCAAAATTGTAGTGCTCAAATCAAAAAATAAATTAAATACAACGTAGAGTAAGAAATTACTCTATAGGTTCTTTATATACTATTGTAGGAGATGGCACTACATTGTTACATGCCCTACTATTTGACATATTTGATAGAACTCTATATTAATCTTAGGAAAATCATTCCTATGATGTCCTTTTTTCCCACACTCTATGCACCATATATTTAACTTAGGTTTATCTCCCTCATGATATTTCCCCATCTTCTTCATAAAATCTTGAAATATATTTTCAATCTTATAACTTATGATAAGAGCTTCCCCATAGTCTTCAATTTGATCCACTCGTAGTGTAATAGCTCTAGCATCTACTTTAGTAGCATATTGAGTCTACATAATAGCAAATCTAATTATAGAACATAGTACTTTGACAAACCATGCAACTTTATCTTTGTCTGCCAAGGAAAAATCCACCTTGTTTATAACATCAAAAAACCTATGATCATAGTCAGAAATTGATTCTCCCAACTTCTACCTTATCTCCTTCAAGTCTTGAATAGTCTAACTTGTACAATTATTTATATTAAATAATAAAATGAGACATTCCTTAACCTATTTTAGACTTTCCTACTAAATTTATTTGTAGTATATAAAATCAAATGATCTTCCATTCAATGCCCCTATTAATTCACTCTTCTTGATAGCCTCATCGTTAATACCCTTAGCTTTCCATCTCATCTCATAGGTTATTAAATACTATTCAGGGTCCATAGACCCGTAATCCTAAAACACCCATTATATAAACTATTTTTTGAGGGGATCTACTACATAGTTGTTATAAAAAGAGGCTATGTTCTATGTAATATTGTTTGCATACTATGAAGTATTACTGTGCACTCTATTTTTTGTGTTTCCTTATTTTCTCTGCTTGGTTTCAACAAACCCTATGGCCTTTAAATCCTTTCAAATTGATGTTTTTTCAATATCAATACCCCAAAAATTCACTTGTTCTAAAAATGGACCTTCTCAACTATTATTTTCTTATCCACCTAGTTAAAAACTTCTACTGTAATATAATAAATTGGGCTATAGGAACATGTGCTCTTCTAGTAAATGATTCTTTCTTGTGACTTCTTCTTTTATGCTTGAACATATGATTACTCTATGTCTTTTTTTATAATTATTTTATTAATTCTTTATGTCCTTTTGATAATACCCATTCTTGTAGCTATGTACTACATCTATCATCTAACTACTCTACTTATATACTATTCTCACCTTCTTCTTTGAACATCTCTTCTTCCTCTCATTCTTCATCATTTCTGTTTGTCTACTAGTATTCATCATCTTATTTATTTATCCTTTGTTATTCATCTCTTTCATCTCACTCATTAGATCTTACTTATTCATCATCTATTTTACTACTACTCTTAACTCTACTCATATCTACTCGTGTATTCTTCTATTTACTCCATCTATTATATTATCACAACTCACATTATAAATCCAAAATTTTCTTCTATCTTTTCTTCCCTCATGTCTCCATTTTAAATTTAAGTTCAAGCCATATCTAATCATATAATCATCATTCAATATCACATCCACATACCCCAATACAAAAAAATACATCTAATTCCTCTGACAAATAAGTCCTATGTAGATTCAAAAGATATGTATCCTTCTATTGAAAAATCAGTTATATATTTGTCTATAGTAGTATCAACCAAATAATCTATTACTCTTGTCCAGTCAGTTTCCAATTTCTATAGCTAGTCTATCTTTTCTTTAGTCTAGATTATTGTTTCTTCAATTATTGGGTTAAAATATTAATATTCCAACCATGCTAACCATTTATCTATAAATTTAGGAAACTCACACCAAAAAATTTCATAAATATCTCCATAAATATGCTCTTGAATGAACTCCTATATGGTAAGACTAGTCCATTTTGATTCTTATTCTATAAAATTACATAATCTTTAGTCTAACCATGTCTCAATATCTCTCTAGCCTAGTAACTATATTAGCATAATTTCCTCCAAAATGAGTGTTCCACACTCACTATACCATTTTTAGTAGAGGTTCCTGAAGCATTATAACATTCTAAGGATCAAAATAGCTAGGATATACTTTAGTTCACATAATAGAGTATTGTATTATTATAATAATTTGGATAACAAAAACATAACAAGTATGTATTATTGTGCATGAAATAGGAAGTAGTAATAACTAGTGATTTATTAACATAAATAGAGTATTCAGATTAAGTTAGATAGAAAGTAATCAAACATTATACTTGAGAATGTAAGTGAGGAACAAAGTAAGAAATCACACAAGTAACCATAACTAGAAAAGTATCTATTGATCAATTCAAAAGTGTAACTCTATTCTTATTACAAATAAAAGTATATATAGACGTTTCTAGTATATGAATGTTCATCTTCTTCTCATACTTGGTACCAAAAGTGGAGTTTGTTCATATTCTAAACTATTACAAGTCATGAAGATATGATAAAATAGACTTATACATGACAAAATGAGTATAAAATGCATGAATATTGGATGAATATTTTGTACAAATTTACAATCCAAATTCTTCTCCCAACACAAACCAACATTCCATAGCAAACTATGCTTCCATTATACTTTGTCAAGGTAATCCACCTTTGATCTCCCAACCTCCACCTCAAGCCAATATTCCATCTAGTTTTTTGGCATAAGAACTAAAAAAAATGAAGGATGCAATTGGTGCCATCCAATCCAAGAAACAAACCAAGAAGTTTAATTTGGATGGCATGTTTTCCTACCTATTCATCATGGAGTATCTACAGATACCATTTCATCCATAGTATGAACCACTAAAGTTTGAAAAGTACAAGGGTAAAGGAGACCCAAAGGCCCATTTAATAGAATTATTTGTTACTTACCAACAAGTGGCATACAGTGAAATATACCTCTTAATTTTGTTTCCTCAGAGTCTAGCAGGATAGGATTTGGAGAGGTTCATAAAATTACCTATGAACTTAGTATCTAATTTTGATGACCTATCAGACAAATTTATGCAACATTTCTCCTACAACATCAAACATGAGATTTTATTGGTAGATTTGACTCAAGCTAAGCAGAAGGCTAGTGAAATTTTCTTAAGTTATGTACAATAATGGATAACACTTGCTAGCCATTTCACCCATAGTTTACTAGAAAAGAAATTAAACATTGTATTTACCAGGAATTTGCATGGTAAGATATCCTACCATCTAGAGCTATAATGTGTGCATACCTTCAAGGAAATCATTGAAAAAGGTTTTTTTGATAAAAAAGGGCCTTATTAACAAATTTATTATCAAGCTTACCTCATCAAATCAAAATAAAAATCAAAACCAAGGAAATGGCCAAAATCAAAATCACCACCAAGTCCAAGCATAAGTGTTGGCACCAACCCAAGCCAGTAATTATGAAAAATTCAAATAGTTTAGCTAAAATAATAATTTTTTTATAAATGGACTAATTGAGTTGCATCATGTCCAAATGGTGAAAACACCATCTGATCAATCCATATTGCAAATGCAAATCACTCCTCACCAACAACCTATTTAACAAGCACAACCTTCACAACATCTTGGACCACCTCAAAAAATGTAGTAACCTTTGCCTTTGCAAACCCCTCCTTTAGGAAGAAATGTGCCTACTCATCAAGTTTTTAGTGACCTTGGAGAGCCCATTAAAATTATGTTTTGCAAACTAGTTTCCACTAATTTGATTAGTTGGCCAATTTTAAAGCACTATCCTAAGGGAATTCCTTATCTGAATAGGTATAGGGAGAATGATTTTTGTGAATATCATTAGGTTAATGCACATAATTTATGCATTTTTGTGAAAATTAAACATCTTATTCAAAATATGTTGTAAAATAGTGAGGTCACATTGGATAATATAGATTATACATATAATCAAAACTTGGGTATCTACCAAAACCCTTTTTCATAACATAATAACCAATAAAAACAACAACACCAAAGGCTATAACAATAGTATCAACAACTGAGACAACAACAATAATTTTAGCAGTAGTAACAAAAAAGTCATCTAAATGGATAGAACTAAGGCCAAAATGATGGTAACAACCAATAGACTTACCACATAGTTTCACATGATTACAACAAAGTTGTAGGTAATATTGTGAGAGGTCACATTTCTAACATTAATGTAAATCCAAGACCACGTGCTAACTAAATAGGACCACTACTAATAAATTCCAATCAACCAACCTATGTCAGTGATCCTTCCTTGATTTGGGACCGTATAAAAGCATACCAACAAACAAGGATTACTAAGTTTGGAACTTATACCAATAACTCATCCTTTCCCCATGAACACATAAAATTGCACTAGTAATTGAGACTTATCTTATTTGGGCCCCCTTCACCATCATTTATTAGCAACAATGTTCCTATAGTTAATCCCATTTGTGAAATCATAATTTGATGATAAAAGATTACCATTTTAGGCTCACAACCATCTACCACTACACCCATCCAGCCCACCATTCTAGCTTAGAATAAGCCATATACCATTGTAAAATAGAGGACATTTGATGTTGTGGA
This sequence comes from Torreya grandis, assembly GCA_037957365.1. NCBI lineage: Eukaryota > Viridiplantae > Streptophyta > Pinopsida > Cupressales > Taxaceae > Torreya > Torreya grandis. The sequence goes on from JARHVA010001138.1 coordinate 1,309,278, forward strand.
ATAAATTTAGAAGACACCTACACAAATTTCCATTTTGGATTTGTTGTGTATATATACCATCTACGTAAACATCTTGATAGAGTTCCTTGGCCAATCCCAAGTGCCAAATGACATATCCCTAGACAAATTCTAGGCTTTGGTTAGAAATCTATCCCTAGGCCAACAATTAACCTTTGACCAAAGTGATATGTTATCCCCCAACCCTCTCTATAATAATCTATTATACATTGAGGTTGTCATAATGTAGAATAAAGTGAAGTGTGCCCTCATAAATAATGAATCGGGCCCAAATATTATATCTCTAAATCTCATCAAGCATCTTATATACACAATAAACGATCTTCAGACAAAAAAGATCATAATCAAGTCCTATGATAATGAAGAGCTAGAATCATAAGGCACCCTCAACTTTCTAATTATTATTAATACTTTGACCCATAATACATTATGTCATGTGTTAGACCTAGACCTATCATATAATTTTCTTTTGGGTAGACCTTGGATACATGAAATTCATACAATCCATTCAAAATTGCACCATTGTATCAAGTTATCTCATTTAGGTATGGAGGTCACCATTGATGAATATTTACAACCCGATGAACATTTTAAACATTTATAGGTTGAGTATGAAAGCTATAATTACCATTTTGGATTGGATATAGTGCCCAAGAAGGACAAAGGAAAGGAAATAATTTTTGATTTACCAGAGGCCAATTGCATCAACAAAAATAACCTTTATTCATCTTCCCATAGACCACCTCCTAAAATTTCTAATAATTTTACCATCACAACCAATGGTCCAAGAGAATATTTGACCCATTATATGTTTCACATTGCCAAGATTCCATAAAACCCCAAGTAATATGGAAGACCTAAAGCCAATCCACTTTTCATGGAATGAAAAAAAAAAGGAAAAGGAAAAATTCATAGCCCAACTCTTATCATTTTCACACTAGCCACTGGCTAAGAACAAGACCAACTTTCAAATGATGAATCATGGATATACAATGAAAAATTGGTTGATTATTACAAAAATGATAAATACTCCATTCCTAACAATATTATAGAGAGTCACACCTATCAAGGAGGAAGCCTTAGGCCAAATCAAAAGGGAACTCTTGAGCCAATCTCTATAACTTGGTATAAAAGAACCTATGGTCTCAGATTTAAACTATCTAGGGATGATCCCACGTATGTTATTCATGTTTCAATGCTTATGAGTAGTAATGATGATGTTGGCAATGAAGTAAAGTCCACTCATAGACTTTACAAAGACCTAGCCAATACCAATTTGTTTGACACCCATTCCATTTATACCCTTATCCTAATTAACTAAAACAATCTGATTCCTCTTTATCACCCTCAACTTATATCCTGGGACCAATATAAATCCATAGTACCGAGAGATGAGTTTGAGAATGATGAGGCCTTTTGTGATTTTATAGGCCTAATAGACAATGTTCCATTAGGAGACCAAAAATAAGGGTTGTCAATCAAACTAGATACTACAACCAATTTTGGATAATGGGTGAACACCCTTAGCCACAAATAAATAGATAAAACATTGAGGTCCCAAAGTGAAAACCTATTTGAGACACTTTTAGACCAAGTTAAAAGTAAAGAGAAAGGCTAGTATTCTGATGAAAAAATATTTTAGGTGCCATTAGATGGGGGTGTTTACCTTTCCTTAAACATGGCTTAGGAGACCACCAGTGATGAACTTGCCAATGGGTCTAAGTTTAGTTCTGAAGAACAACATGCCTTTGACTGAATCATTCAAGAGTTTCCAATAATTTTTGTGACATATCCATACTTACCAATTGATAAGACCCTAAGTTTCCCAAAGCTCTGACACAACTTGTCAGATTTAAGAGCACACATGATTACCAATGTATAAGCAACTTAAACATGTGGAAATACCATAAGAACAAATAACTATGAATGAGAAATAACACAGAAACTGAGAGGTAACACATAATTGTATTCAACTCATTACAAAGGAAATTACAATAAAGAGATCACACTCTTCTCCACCTCTGTGAGGCTTCCTCCTCAAGGGCTCCCAGTAATCTTCCCACCTGAGTAATCTTCTCTCATAGGTCACAACACACAGCTAACACAAGTTGTTGTTCACCTCATTGTACATCCAGTATAACCGAGCACAAACCGGTACTCCAAGTAGATCTCACCATGATCCTGCTCCTAATGATTGCTATCACCTTGGATCCTGGCCAACCTGCCGATCTCTGTCTGACCCTCACATTCACACATCTCCCTGCAGACCAACCTGATCTTACTTATCACATGTAGATCTTCTCCATGACCCTGCAACTCCCTGAATGTCAAACCTGATCTTACATACATGGGGAATCCTACTTGATTCCACCATGGGAAGAACTCTCCAAGCTCCACACTTGGGTTCTACAAGCTCTACACTTAACAATACAACCCATGAGTCTATTATATAGATCTCATGCATACATTTAATTAGACGGGTGGCTCAAAGACTCGAATTGGTCTTCATCATGCAAACTCCGCATTCACTTAACTGACTATTCATCAACAACAGTTCTGACTGCTACAGGTGACCGACGTCAGTCCCTACCTAACTGGAGGTGACCAACACCGGCTGATCTCCTGCCGATGATGGTTTCCTTCTACGCTCCCCTGACCGACATCGATTGTGGCCTGCCGACGCCAGTGACTGTCAAGCTAAAAAAAACCTCCTCCTTCTATTTGCAACAAGGTGAAGCTTTTAGCTCCACACCCTAACAATCTCCCACTTGGAGATAAAGAGCTACACCTATACCCATACTAGTACTCTGTCTAATCTGCATCCTGGCTTGTATTCCTCTTCAAGCTCCCACTTGAAGACAACCCACTACACTCCCTATGGTGCTACACCTGTGCCTAAATTTCTTCATTCTTCTACCTTGCTATACTCCCACTCAAAAAACAACCCCTGTGAGTAACCTGTAATCAACAACAATTAACAGATCTAAACCACCTGTTAGTCAAGCTCACTCTGAGAACGTCCAACCTCGCTCTGATACCATTTGATAAGACCCTAAGTTTCCCAAAGCTCTGACACAACTTGTTAGATTTAAGATCACACATGATTACCAATGTATAAGCAACTTAAACATGCGGAAATACCAGAAGAAAAAATAACTATGAATGAGAAATAACACATAAATTGAGAGGCAACACATAATTGTATTCAACTCATTACAAAGGAAATTACAATAAAGAGATCACACTCTTCTCCACCTCTGTGAGGCTTCCTCCTCAAGGGCTCCCAGTAATCTTCCCACCTGAGTAATCTTCTCTCATAGGTCACAACACACAGCTAACACAAGTTGTTGTTCACCTCATTGTACATCCAGTACAACCAAGCACGAACTGGTACTCCAAGTAGATCTCACCATGATCCTACTCCTGATGTATTGCTGTCACCTTAGATCTTGGCCATCCTGTCGATCTCTGTCTGACCCTCACATTCACACATCTCCCTGTAGACCAACCTGATCTTACTTATCACATGTAGATCTCCTCTATGACCCTGCAACTCCCTACATATCAAACATGATCTTACATACATGGGGAATCCTACTTGATTCCACCATGGGAAGAACTCTCCAAGATCCACACTTGGGTTCTACAAGCTCTACACTTAACAATACAGCCCATGAGTCTATTATATAGATCTCATGCATACACTTAATTAGACGGGTGGCTCAAAGACTTGAACTGGTCTTCATCATGCAAACTTCGTGTTCACTTAACTAACTGTTCATCAATAGCAATTCTGACCGCTACAGGTGACCAACATCGGTCCCTACCTGACTGGAGGTGACCGACGCCGGCCGATCTCCTGCCAATGCCAGTTTTCTTCTGCGCTCCCCTGACCGATGTCGGTTGTGGCCTGTCAATGCCGGTGACTGTCAAGCTACGAAAAACCTCTTCCTTCTATTTGCAACAAGGTGAAGCTTTTAACTCCACAACCTAACACCAATGGGATATTAAGACTCATCTTGTCTAGGATAAATTAAAGATCCAATCCAAACATAGGACTTTACTATTGTAAGCCAATTCAAATCATTGCCAACCATTTTCATGGATGGTTTGACTCTCCTTGTCAAATACACTATAAAAGTTAACATCAGTTTCTAGATGACCCAAAATGGATTAAATTAGGCATGTCACTCACTTAAGAGGAATGTAAAATGTTTATATCCCTCTTAATGGAATTTATTAACATGTTTACTTGAGCCTATTCCAACATGCCAAGTTTAGACCCCATCTTAGTTGTATACCATTTTGTTGTACATCTTGATGCTAAGCCTGTGAAGCAATTTTTTTAAAAGATGCATCCTCACATTATTGTATTATTAAAGAAAGAGTTGGGAAACTCTTAGATGTGAGATATATTCAACTAATTGATTATTTAGAATGGATATCAAATGTTGTGCTAGTCAGAAAAAAGATATAAGGAATCAAAATATACACTAATTTCAAAGATATAAACAAGGCCTTCCCTAAGGATGACTTTAATTTGCCAAACATTGACATGATATTTGACTCCACAACTAGATATTAAATTATTCAACTGATGGATGGATTTTTAAGATACAACCAAATTAGGATTGTGCAAGAAGAACAACATAAAACAACATTCACCACTCCATGGGGAATGGTTTGTTATCAATTTATGTCATTTAGTCTTCATAATGTTGGGGCCGCATACCAAATATCCATGACTGTCATATTTCATGATATTATACATGACATTATTAAAGACTACATCAATGACATATTAGGAAAATCAAATATTAGAGCTGATCATCTAGCAACACTATAAATAATATTTGAGAGACTACATGAATAGAAGGTCAGACTTAATCCTAAGAAGTGTGTTTTTGGTGTTACTTCTAGAAAATTTCTATGCTTCATTATGTTTTGACAAGGCATTGAATTTGACCATGCCAATGTACAATCCATTACCAAGATGTCACCACCTTCCAATTTGAAGCAGCTCTATAATTTATAGGGAAAGATTCATTCTATCAGATGCTTCATTTCTTAGTTGGCTAAAAAATTCCATCCATTTACAAACTTACTAAAGAAGGGTGTTACATTTCATTGGGATGATGAATTCTAGAATCTTTTTAAAATTTAAAGGGTTATCTTGAAAAATTGCCTATTTTGTTGCCACCAATGCCAATAAAGTTGTTCTTGCTATATTTGTCATCCATAGACAAAGCCTTGGGGGTAGTTATATCTCAACATGATGATAATGTAAAATAACATGTTGTGTACTATCTAAGCCATACACTGGTCACATATGAACACAATTATACATTCATTGAAAAACCATATTTAGCTATGGTCTTTAAAACTCATAAACTATGACATTACATCAACCAAAAGTCTATTAGAGGGATAATTACTTGAAGATAAGCTTGTTGAAGTGCCACTTGTAGATATAGAACCTCAAAAAATTCTAAATCATAGAGGATTCCATTATGACCATCATTGAAACACCTCTTTAGGATTAACATTAGAAGCTCTATCTTGATGGATCATTGACAACACATGGATCTTGGGTAGGCCTATTGTTGATTACACCATAGGGGGATCTTATCCCTAAATAATTTTATACCAACAACATGGTTAAATATGAATAAATTGTTACAAGGCTTTGTTAGGAATTATAATAGAATATGCAACAGGTCAAGGTTTATGGTGATTCTTAGTTAATCATCAATAAGGTTACATACCACTTTAAAACCAAAGATGACAAGCCAGTGTCATACAAGGATATGATTGACACTCAAAAAAAAAATTCCAATATATAGTTTGAGCACATGCTAAGACCAATAATAGAATAAAAAATCTACCATGGCCACCATTATCCCTTTAATTTGTCATACTAACAAAGCAAATCAATATCAATTCCTCCTTAAAAATATTCTAGCGCATACTCATGAACCTTCAACCATCATAATGATCTTTGATATTGTTGGTCCTAGCTCTATATGGTATTTAGACCTTTTCACCTACCTACATAACCACATTATGTCACCAGACCTATCCTACAAACAAACAAAGGCCATTATCTACTGTGTCGCACATTATACTTTACTTGGACCAACCCTTTACCACCATAAATTTGATAGAAATCTACTTCTGTATTTTTTATTTGATAAAATCAACATTAGTGTTATAGTAAGTTCATGGATTATGTGGATCTCATAAAAGCATTGTCATCTTAGCCAAAAATCTCTTATGTACTAGGCATTATTGGCCAACTATGGATGCAAATTTAGTTGCTTATGTCAAATAGTGAGACAAATGTCAATGACATGCCAATCTGATTCATGCCATGGATAGGACTTTAAAACCAATACCTACACCATGACCATTTTCCTCTTGGGCCCTCAGTCTCATTAGGAAGATAAACCTAACCTCTTTTGATGGCCATAAACACATCCTTACTGCTATCAAATATTTCACTAAGTGGGTCAAAGCTATAGCCCTCACTTACATGATTGGAAAATAAATTTCCAATTTCATATTCAACCATCTCATCTACTACTATGGTATCCTATCTAAAATTATATCTAATAATGGTAAATCATTCAATAATAAGGATGTCAAATAACTATGTGTTGAGTAAAACATTACTCATTATTTTTCTACTACCTATTACCCTTAAGGCAATGGCTAGGTAGAAGCATCCAACAAAACCATTGTCAACATCCTTAAAAAAATTGTCAATGATGTAGTATGTGATTGGCACCTATAAATATTCCATGCCCTATGGGTATACCACACGAATTACCATACCCCGATAGGAGCCACTCCATATTCCCTTATTTACATCACTAAGGCCATTCTTCCTATTGAGGTTGAATTTTCTTCTTTGAGCATCTCTTTGAAGCATGTCCTAGATGATGAATATTATCAAGTAGCTCACCTACATGAGATGGAGTTACTTGATAAGAAATACATGTCCATAATCAATAGCCTTCAAGCATAGTCAAACTGACTATGTGGCTACTATAACTGATGGGTCAAACATATATAATTTGAACTTGGTGAGCTTATTCTCTATGAAAACCAACAAAACACCATGATCAAGAAGAAGAAAAAGGGAAATTTAAAACCTAACTAGATAATCCCCTACATCATTGTTGTAAATTATGGCTCTAGAGCATATAGACTCACTACACCAGATGGGGATGAACTTAATGAGTTGATGAACATTATACACCTCAAGAGTTACTTTGCTTGAGTAACTTGAAATATTGTATATGAGGTCCTTTTCTATTGTACCATAATATAGACATTCTTCTTTGTACCATACCATATACCATTCTACCATACCTTTCTTATCAACCATAGTTATTTTAACCCTCATTACCCAATCCATTTGACCTTGGTTCCATAGGCACTTTCAGCATGAAGATTCAGATTGAGTTTTAGCAATTGATTTAGTATTCTAGACATATACTATTTTTGGAGTAGTATTATAGCAGTTTGGTAGTTGTATCCTTCATTCCTTATTTCATTCCATTTAAGTACTATTTATTATGACTACCTTTTAGAAAATCAGAGTGCCATCATCATGATACTAATTATAACCACCTGTGGGAAAATTTGTATCATTGACCTATGTCATTATTTCCTAATTATAACCACCTATGGAAAAATTAGTAACAACACCTTTATCATACCTTGAAGTGCCACCTTGACATTCTTATGTCATACTATGCCATTTTCCTACTTTGACTTGTTCATGACTTTGTTGTTACCTACTCAAATTCTTCCACTATAAGGTAGAACTACATTGACTTGAGGTCCTAATGGGGCTATGTAATTAGTGATAAATTTGTGTTGAGGTTATCTTAGTCACCCCTTTACCACACTCTTGTTATTTTAAAATTAATATCAATTTTGAACACTCTCTCTATTTTGTGAGTATTTTTACATTTGAATTCTCTTGATATTTTATGAGTTGGACTAAAATTAGCATATATCATATCATAACCAGAGGAACATAAATGTAAACATCATGTGACAATGAAACACTATTAAGATACCATGTACAAGAAACCATAAGCCAAAAATGCATGTCATATATATCATAAAATAATTATTTATACATCATGATAATATCTATACATCTCATCATACAAAAAGAAAGAGATAAAAAATTAGCTTTGATCATGGCCATCCCTAAGGTGACTTTGTTAGAAGCTCTGACCTCTCCCTAAAGCTATCGATGATGTTGGATGTGGTGGTGGAGGCCCCATGACTACTTACTATGATGTTGATTATGCAAATCACCACTCTAACTTGTTAACATGTATAGATGTGGAGGTCAAGCTAGTCCACTATGATCTCATATACTCCTTATCATATGCCCCCTCCTCTCTACATAAAATATCACCTTATATGCTGACTTCCATGAGGGTTTCTCATCCTTGGAATGTAGGACATCATCCTTTGTGTATAACGCATCATCCTTGGTGGTAATGACATCAACCAAGGCTTTAGTTACTCCTCAATGACTATTTATCATATATCAACAAGAATCATCCCTCTCCTCTATTAGCCTCTCTATTTGGGACACCAATATCTCCCTCTCTACTTGAGAAAAATCCTACTCATTGACTACTATTAGTAGATCCATGTCTCATGTATTCAATTATGTCTGAACCCTTATCATCTGCACTACCTTCCATCTTAGAGTGTCAATCTCTACATATTTAGCTATAATAATACTCTACAACTTGATATTCTCTCCCTAGGACATAGCCAAATGTACCTATAACCCAACCATAATACTCTATAAACCTGAAATCTCTAAAAGACATGTAATGATTTCATTATAAATATTATCAATGAGTTTATGGTCCTCCAGAGACCTCCCTATGTTGGATCCCCCTACTATATCTATACCTATATTAGAGGGGCCTTCCTCTCTTATACCTATCTCTGTACTTGTCCTAGAGGTCGTAGCATCTCTTGTGTCCATATCATGGCCCTCATCACCACCTAGATCATCCACCATACTAGTATCTTATCCATCTAGGTCAACCATATCTATATTAACTAATGTATCTTATTGTACCTATGCATAGACTACCTATAATGGAATGGCATGAAAAATGGTTGGTTGTGCTTGTGCCTATGTTTGTCCCTATCCTAGGGATGGACCTCAGTCTCTCCTCAACTTGACCCACCTTCAATGTAAAATTAGCTACTATGGTATTAGCTTAGTTAGTTGAATCAATCTAAACCCAATCCACCATGTTTCATAATTACCAGTAACCCCCACATCTAAAACCCCTCCAACATAATACTATAACACATGGAGAACCCTATCATAGTTTATGACCACCTTAGTGTTGGGTACTGGTAGCCCCCACTCTTGAATATCCCTACACATATGGGTAAAATAGTGTAAACCCTTTGGGATATCTTTCTAAAATATAAAATTTCACTATATTTGATATGGCCTATATTTCTCTACCACATAATCATGGTGACCTATAATATAACATGGGGTGATCATAAAACTAATAATAAATAAATCCTTGATCTAAAACCATTGTGTTATTATATAGGGACACCAAATGAAGTCTATGTCCTCCATATCATCTATTACTCATTGATAATAGGGAAACTCCCATAGATGACCTTGTAACCCTAGCCCTATTAGATATCATCCCTAAGCCTCTAGATCTTTTGGTCCCCTATGGTATCTCTTCCCTACTAGATGTTCAATATCAATATGTTCCCAATCCTAGACCTAAAAAAGTGTGATATGGATAATTTTGTGGTCTCCTTGGTAAGCTATCACATGCAGGTCTCTATATAGTTTGGACAAGATAATCAACCCCCAAACAAAACATGTCAAATGATCAAAAATATCTTAATAAGCCCTATAAGAGTGAGGCATAAAAACTATCCACTCTTCTCAGGTAACATGAGGCCACTGATAAGAGCCATCAATATCACAACCTCTAATGGAACTATCCCCTATCCCACTCCTTCTCCATCATGTGGATGCCATTCTAGATGATTTAGTGAGTCAATTTCAATACTATCATCTACCAAATCCATGTCTATGATAACACCTATCAAGTCATCTAGAACAACCCATCAACTTACTGACATCTAGGTAATCCTAAGGCCTCATATTGATATTTGAAATATATGGTGCACATCCTCCAATGTCACTATGGCCTCCCTAGCTAATAAATGAAAGGTATATGTCCCTAAGTGCCACCTCTCTACCAATGTTGATAAGTAGGCCCTATCTTCTAAAATCACTGGTAATCGTGTCAGGTGGTATAGCTCCATATCTTCTAAAACACCCATAAAATCATCGATCCAAATCCCATATCACTAGAGAATTCATGATCATCACTCTCATGATGTAATAATATTGAATCACTCTTTCAAGTCACACATGGGGAACTAGGTTAATTATTTTTCCTTTTACTAATCAAATCTACCTAGATTCTTCTAATTTTAGGGCCTAGACTAATCATCTATTGGCCTTGCGCTCTCTTCATCTAATTTTGATCCTATATTAATTTAATATGGACCCCATCCTTCCTTATTATATCCATTTAACCACTATACAGGGTGATTATACCATTTAACATGATGTTTTTTCCATTCGTAATGAGTTCATTGAACTATAGGTCATTCTTGCCAAAGTGTAGGGCAATCTAGCTGTTGTTCACTAATTCACTATTTTTTTGGATATTTTTGCCCAAAATTATGAATTCAATGATGAATTAGAGAATTCACCATTTCAACCCATGATCCCACTAAAATTTTAGTTAATTTATTTATCTCATGGTAATTCTACCATTTTCACGTGCGAGCTCACTGTGTTTCTCTAGATTTTCACTAATTATGTTCAAAAGAAAAAGAAAACTAAGGTTAAGAGGTCTGGGTTTGATTATTACCCAAATTTAGTGCACACCATATCTAAGCTTTATGGGAGATCCTCTTTGGCTATGGAGTAAACACCTGCAGTAAGAATAAAACTCAAACAAAGAAGATGTTAGAATAGGATATGGTGGACTACCAAGCTACGCGCTCGGTCCTGGAAGCATAAAGCTCCCTAAGGGATGACAGTCCACTATTTAAAGAAAATAGTTGTATAAAGGAATAAATGATAAAAGACTAAGAAAGAGAAAAATAATAGCACGTACCTATTCCTATAGTCTGTCTGTCATAGTCACCGATGTTGATAGTTCTATCGAGGTCGGTGGGTTAAATTGCATCGATGTCGGTTGGGTTGCCGATGTCAGTTGGGGATGTTGGATTTTGGAGTATTTCTAGGATACACAGGTGGTTTCCAAAAGTTTAGAGGTTGGTTCAGGGTTGTGGGAAGGTGAATGAGGTCTGAGGAAGGGTTTGGGTGGAGGATTGGTGTGAGAAAGGGGTGAGAATAAGAGGAAGGCCTTTCAGCCCCTCCACAGAAGAAGTCGGGCCTCTTGACAATATTTAGCAATATCAAATGGAAACTAATTAAAAATGTATTCTAAAACACTAAATTGAGAACTATAATAATTAGCTCTATTGGGTGAATAACTAAAGGTGTCAGAATGCTTATTCCCATTGTAGCTGATGTTGAAGTCCTCGTACAATGTTTCAATCTAGTCTCTAGAATGACTTGTGCAGAGCTTCAGTAGCCAGGAGAATGATAGTCAAGTTTTGGGGCTTGAGGTCTCATAATGTGTGTGTGAATTTGGAAAAAGGTAGGGGGAGCTCAATGTTAGAGCTTGGCTTATGTAACCGATGTCGTCGATCCCGCCGGCATCGGTGTAGAACTACCGACGTCAGCTGACTTTGACTGATGTCAATGGAGAGAGAATAGGTAACAGGGCTATTTTTAGCTCTTTGCCCATTTCTCCACCTGCTAAGTGCCTTTGCCATTGGATAACGGTCAAAACAAAGGCTTATGAGGCACATGAGTTGGTTAGGGAGTTAAGATGGAGTGAGAATATGTCATGGGTAGTTAAGATTTGGAGGACTTAGTCTTAGGCTGACTCATAGGCTAAGAAACGGTCTTAAGGTGAGGTGTCTAGGTGAGGTGTCATGGTAAGGTTATTAATTTAAAATAAGTAGTTTTTAAATTAATAAGGTGTGGGTTAGGAGTGTTAACATTTAGAAGGGGACCAAGAGGGAGTTGACATGATATTGGTGTCTACATTTGCCCTTTTTTGTCTTGTGGTTTATCCTAATGAATTGCAAGACACAAATAGATGTAGGTTGCCCCAAGTATGGGATGAGGTATTCCCCCTCATAGCGGGAATCGAGAGAAGGGAACCGAAAATCATATGCCAATTTGATAGGCAGTGGATGGGTAGGGTGAGGTTGGAGTGTGAATGTTGCAATAGTTGAGATTACACGTATACCACTTCACTTGATAGGCAGGTCAAATTGTCATAGGTAAGGTCGAGGAGGACTAAAATTGAAGTAATCAGTCCCTAGCTTATTAGTGGTAGCTGATTGGGTTAAAATGATCAAAGCCATAGCTCTAATGGTTGAGGAGGAATAAAATCAAAGTAATTGGTCCCCAGCTTATTAGTGGTAGCTGATTGGGTTAAAATAATCAAAGCTATAGCTCTAATGGGCATTGTGTTCCAAGTATCTGGGTTAGGAAGTGCTCTTGGAAAACATAAAAATGTCATAGATATTGGGGATTAACTTGCTCATGATCTGAAAATAGGTGTGAGGGGTGCGTATAATTTGCTAACTATTTGTGAGGTAGCATATGCAATCAAAACAACCAAGGCAAAGTTGTCTCAAAAGTGGTCATGGTCTGAGGAGATAGTCATGATCTCCAAGGTCATTTGTCGAGTTGGGCTAAGATATAAGTGAGCTCGAGTGTTGTTTGTTGTGGTTAGGGAGATGTATGTGATCTCTAATGTGCCCCATGAGAAGTCTAAGGTGACTTCTACAGTGTCAGGGCTGGTTATTTGGTCATGATTTGGGGTAGTGTTAGAGAAGACCTATGTTTTTAGATAGATAGGTGAGCCTAGGGTTTAGATAGTTGGTCCATTAGGTAGACAAACAAATAAATGGCTGAGCTAACCTCAAAAGACCCCATGTCAACTGAGTGCTGCCTACATAGCCCCTATTTTAAGGGCCTCAGGCCAATGTAGTTCTCCCAAAAGGGAAGAAGAGTCAAAGAGGTTGATAGTTGTTTTGGTGATGTTAGTGTTTTTGGCATTTCCCATATGTTTAATGGTACATGTTTGAAATGATGAGTATATGATGATGTTATATCCTTTTCCATATTGTGTGATGGTGTATGTTGTAACATAGGTTATGTGGTTTTTCATCCTTAGCAATTTTTTCATATTGGTGATGGTGTATGCTAAAAATGAAATGAGTTTATTTATGCTTCAGGAAGTTTCCATGTTGGTGATGGTATATGCTAGACATAAATTGTGTTTGGTTGATAGTTGCTATGTGTATTGGTTTCCATAAAAACTAATGTGAATGGGCTATGATAATTTATATAACACAAATTGGTATTTGCATTAAATAAATCATGATGTTATGTTAGTGGTTAGAAAATGTTTTGGTTACATGTGACGAAGGTGTGTAGGAAGTGAAAGGCACGTTGTTCTTTCATTGACAAGGACCATAATGACAACATAGATAGGGTTTTTGCAAATAAAATCCCTGTTCATGTATTGTGTCGTTGACCATTGGTTTTTTGTTAGAGAAGTACCCTAATCACTTGACATGAAGTGAGCTCAAAATCCCTTGGGTATTTTGGGGTAATAGGTATGATTATGTGATATGTGAGAATAACATAACCCTTTTTAGTAGGAATAACTTTTCCCCTTTTATAGGTGACCTTGAGAATGACTATAGGCAAGTCCATGACTTAATAGTTTGTCAGCCATTTTTTTTGGTAGACTGTTCAATGCGAGAAGTTTACTTGGGGATGTTGTTTTGTTTTGTGGTCATGTGAAGCTGATCGATGCGGGAAGCTTCTGAGAGGGTGCTGTTTATGTAGCAAAATTTGGGCATAGCCATCCTTTGAGGGAGTGGTCTATATTTTGCATTGTATGTTTGGATTTCTTTGAATAGTTGTCCTTCAAGGGAGTAGTCTACTAATTATAGAAATAATGCAGCTGTCCTTCGAGGGAGCAGTCTACATTTATAGTTTATGACCTTTTAATATTTTTCTAGGCATCCCAATTTTATGTTTTTTTGTTGACTTAACTTTTAGTCATGGACTAGACTATAGAGGTTTAGGGGTTTCCCTTTTATTTGGACAAAGCATTAATGCTAAAAAAAGGTTAACTAATGTTTATAGGGAAAAAGGGTTGAAAGGAATAGGAATGAGGATGACGGGGGTTGCTCAAGCGACGAGCTCAAGTTAAACATCAAGTGAATGATTACTTGGTTAACAGTAGAATGGTCACAGATGTAAGGCATTAAGGGGCTCAAGTTCTGGCCGACCTTCGAGAGAAGATAGATGATAAGTGCCTGATCCATACTTATGTGTTATTATGTAAGGTCTGAGCCAATTAGGAGCAAACTTGCCTCATTTGCTTCTTTCCATATTGGTCACATGTTGGTTTTCTTTAAGGATGAGAATTCTGATTTTGAAATCTCGCTCTTTCAAATTTTTGTTGTAGCCACGCTTGATGTGATCTTGGTAGATATGAAGATGATTAAGAGCGACAAGATGATGTTCATTGAGTAACTTGAGTTATGTTAATCGATCTTAACAAAAGTCATCGTTAGAGATGATGTCGTGTAAGGAGATCAACAAGTTTGTCGATGCTTGGCAAAGGAAAGTCATCCTTTGGGCAAGCTAGGTTGAGGTTGTGATAGTTAGTACAAATTTGAATTCCCCCTATTGCTTTTGTGACAGGGACAATGTTTGACACGCATTGCAGATAATCAATGGGTTGGATAAATGAGATAGAGAGAAGACATTGAAGCTCCTCTTTGACAAGGAGTACGATGCGAGGATGCATCCTATGAAGCTTTTTCTTGACATGCTTAGTTTTAGAGGGTGGGATTCTGATCTTCCAAGTTATAGGCAGGAATCTCAGAATCACTGAAGGTGATGGAGGTAACGGTAGGTAATGATTTGACTAAAGCAGCCAGTGGTTAGGGGTCTTTAGGTTGGACCTCCACTGCCTTTAAAGCTTTGATCAAGGCTTAGCAATGTTGTGGAGAGCTTTGTATTAGGTCATACAAAGACATCTTCACAGGAGTTTGGTGAACTTGTTTCACCATGGAGTCACAAATTTCCTCTGAAGATGTTGGTTGAGATGTGCCCAAGATAGAAATCTTGGGTTTTGGTGGTGGAGAGGGCTTGGCGAATGGATATGTCCAAGGGATAGAAACCTACTCTTTTCCTTTATCCTTTAGAGTATGGGACCTAGTGGCCACATTAATAGTGTTGATTTCGAATAAAGGGGGAGAAGGTGGTAGAGGGATCATAATCTCACATTGGGATCTCGATTCAAGTGAGGAGGTTTGGGAGGCATGGGATGGTGTTGATAGTTTGTCAAAAGAATACTCAATGAGAAGAGTGTCCTTTTCCAAGTGTTGGTGAATGCCAACCTTAAGAGCATAGTAATTCTCAGTATCATGCCCAGGTGTGTGATGATACAAGCATATTTGAGTGTCATCAAACCAAGATGGTTTTGATCTGAGAGGTTGGTATGGTTTAATGGGTAGGAGAATGATGCTAGAAGACTACAACAATCGGCATTACAACGAAGCATAAGAACCCACTAATGGGTCTGTGCTTGTAATTGTAGTAAAGGTTGACAACTTCTATTTAGGAGTTGTAAGGGGAGTTTTTTGTACCACCTTTTTGGTTGGTGGTGTGGCCACACGCGTAGATGGCACTTTCTTGATGAGAGGTGTCAAATTTCTTGGAGGAAATATGTTTTTGATGTGTAGAGGGAGTAATGGAGGCAGTTTGTCTTTGTGAGGTGTTGGAATAGGGAGTGCTCCTATTAAAGTAGAAGGATGTGGACCCAAGATAGAGGGCAATGGTGAAGGTGGGGAAGGAGTATACCGATGTGGTTTAGTAGCCTTCTTTAGTATGGTGCGAGGACTACTATTGTGCAGGGTGAGGTTCAAATCTACCTTCACTTATGGGTGAGTGAGGTTTGATACAGGATGAACACCAAGAGATCTAATCTATTTCAGCATAGTGGACACCTGCAAGGGTTTAGATTTAGACATGGAAGGCTCAGCTTCTGATGATTTAGAAGTGGAAGCCCGATCCTTGTTAGAGACTTTGGGGTGAATCATCACAGAAGGGTTGGCAGTATAAGGCAAAGTGGAATGTGTAAGATAAGGAGCCTTAAGTCACTCCCATAGCACCTCATGTTCTAGGTTCTTAGAATGGAGAAATCCTAAGTTTTCTACCAATCGAGAGAAGGGTTTAGATGATGTCACGCAAGGCTTTACAGTCGGTCCTTTGGAGGATTTTAGTGATTGCGAGATTGGAAATGTGTTAGATGTAGTGATTACGGGCCAAAGGTGAGAGAGAACCATCAATGGATCTTCCTCAACTGAAGTGGGTGAGGTGGTGAGTTCCTCTTTTGGGGGAAAAAAGATTGGAGAATTTGGATCTGCAAGTGGATAGAGCGCAGGGATGATTATGCCTTCCACATGTGGTCTAGGAGCGTGGAAAGTATGAACCTCCTTTGGTGATAAGAAGGATAAGGATGGGGCCATCGGCGTTGGTATCGTCAAAGCATCCCCCAATATGGGAGAGGTTAAAGTAAACTCTCTTATGTGTGAAAGAGGGTTGGATTAAGGACTATCCTCCATCGGTGGAGGAAAAATAGGAGAGAAAGGCTCCTCTAAAGGGTGAAGTAGAGGGATGATGGCTCTTTCTACATGATGGCATGGGGTATGCTCTTCTAATGGTAGAAGAAGAGGGAAGGTAGGGGCAAGAGGAATAGATAATATAGGGTTCTCATAAGGTAGAAGAATGAGTAGAGGAGGTGCTTGATGTCATGTTGGTGATACAGGTGAAACGGGTTCATCCATGTGAGGAAGAGGGTGAGGCAAAGGGAGCTCTTCATTGTGTGGGGATGGTATGGGTAAAATAGGCTCTTCTACCCATGGTAGAGAATTGGGTTGACCGACCTCTTCAGATTGTGGGAGAGGTTGGGTAGGAATAAAAGGAAAGACCATGTCGACCGTGCGTATGTTTCATTCTTGAGGGTCATCAACCATGGTCTGAACATTATTCTGACTTGGGGGATGGTTAGGAAATGGTTGCCTAAAGACATCCATGTTTTGGTTGGCCAGCACATTAGGGTTATCCAAAACAAGGTCCCCTTTGTCTAACATGTCTTGAACAATGTTTTTTAGGGTATTTCAATTATCCGTGTCATGACCCTTGACACGATGATAGTTACAAAAGTCATTTTCCCTATACCATGTAGGGATGGATCATGAGGGGTCAAATTGGATAGGTGTTCAAATTTGAGGGAGGTTAAGGGCTCCCTATTTCACTAATTTATCCAATATGGAAGCATATGATTCTCCTATTAGAGTGTACCATTGTTGTTCATACCATTATTGGAATTGTCTAGTGATGTTTTGCGAAGTGGAGGGCTAAGATTGGTTGGTTGTGGTAGAAGATGGTGACCTAAGGACCACAATGTTTGCCAATCCCTTAGACTTGGAGTGGGAAGAAGATGGTTTGGAAGAAGAAGGGTCATTGGGTTTTGCATTGGTATTTTTGATATGCAATTTGACCCTGTCTTCTTTAATTGCACAGAGTTCAAGCTTTCAGGCCATAGTGAAAGCTTCATCAAATGTGCAAAAAGTTTGAAACTACAGAATGGACAAGATGTGTTTGGCACATGCTCTTGAAAAGAGCTCAATGAGCTCAGGTTGAGGTAGTGAGAAGGAGAGTTGGTTGATCAAACCTCTCCAATAGGCAACAAAGTTTTCTATTGACTCATCCTCAAATTGTCTAATGGAATAAAGGTCTGTGATGGAGACCTTTTTGGTAACATTGATTGAGAAATGATCAAGGAATAGCTGAGTGAGTTGAATGAAGGTGAAGAGAGAATGATTGGGAATGGAGCTATACCAGTCAAGGGCAGTGCCAGAAAGTGACATAGAGAATGTGCAAAGTAATAACACATCATCGTGCACTATGAAGTAGCGTGTATAAACGCTTGCAGATGTTGTTGTGGCTCCTCTTTACTCTGAAAGTGAGTAAATTTTTGGAGTTCCCACTAGCTAGGATATGGTCGAATAGGAACTGAAGGGTGGATAGGTTCGTTACATATTTGTTCATATGAAAGAACACTCCTCAAACCTAAAATAGATGTATGAAGGTTAGACATCTTATCCATCAGCATCTTAATTAGATCAGTAGATGTATTGATATGAGGGGCACCCCCTAAGTTATAGGGTACTTGGAAGGTGTTAGAAGGGGCATATGTCATACTTGGTTACATTTGTGTAGGTGCAACATACTGATAGTTTGTTATAGGGGCTGATGTCGAGGCAAAGGGGGCTTGTGCTGTGAAGTTGGAGGGCACAACTTAACTAGATGCCGCCAAGGGTGGTTGAATGGTGGCAACACTAGTTAAAGGATAAGTGGTCACTCTCGTGTTTATGGGTGCAAGAGTAGATGGGATAGAGACCATCAAGTTCTAGAAAGGTGTCAAACTTGGTTGAATTTTTTGCAGTTGAGGAGGTACAGAAACCCCGATGGAGGTAGGGCTAGAAAGGATAGAAGGGGAGGCCAAATCTTGAACATTGGCCATGATTAGGTTACCAGTTGAGATAGTGGCCTGAGTGACCATAGGTTGGGTAGTGGATGCTATTGATATCATTTTTCTCTTCAACCAAAGAAGTTGGCATCACATAAATAGGGTTACCCAAAGGATCTCACATTTGGCTTCTAACAAGATAATGTTGGAGAGCCTTGATGTTGTGGTCAAGGAATCTCTCAAAATCTTGATCCACTTCAGAAACAATAGGAGGTTGATCAGGGGTAGGTTGGATAGGAGTATGCTCAGTGTCTAAAATATACTCCATTAGATGACTTGGTACGAAGGGTGAAGGTGGGAGTGGCTGTTGACTCACGTGGTCAACAAGAGATTTGGCTTGACTATGTGTTAGGACCATCCAAGGTGAAAGGGATTCAGGTTCTAAAAACTATGTGTTTTAATTTAAAAAAACCAGAATTTGTGTTAAACAACAAGAAATTTGGGTTTTAAGCTTGTTGTTTGGAAAGAATTTTTTTATTATGTATTGATAGTGATCGATGTCAGTTTTTTAACCGATATTAGTTAGAAAATGTTGCCGATGTCAGTCAGTTTAACCAATGACGGTGAAGGTTGGTTGCCGACGTCAGTGGAGAAACTGATGTCGATTTTTGTGTAATTCTAGAAACACAGAAAATTGATAGTTTTTGGAAGAAAAAGATATTCTGAGTTGTTTTGGACTTCAGAATGGTATGACCTTACCAACTTAAACAATTAGATAAAATCAGCAGAATAGATGATTAGACAAGCAACCTCTAAAATGTTAGATTCTTAGGAATGAGTTTTAAAGTCATGGTGGCATATGCCTTAAGAGAGTATGTTGGGAGTTGGGCTTGTAGAATAGGTCCTAGAGAGGAAAGCTATAGCTGGTTTCAGGTTGTCTTATGGTGCTCAAAAATATCTGTGTTAGGGTTAGTATGTGGCCTGGTGCTAGGGCTTGCTCCCTTCACTTCATGAACCCACAGCTGAGCTGGATCACTTAGCCAAAATATACCTTCACTATAGTTTATACCCTGCCAGAGAATAGAGTGGGTCCTCCTCTTGGTGGTGAAATCCAATTAAGATTGCCGAGTGGGGTAAGGTATCTGCTAGGTGATGAAATCCTAGATGGGCCTTGTCTCAAGTAAGTTTATGAGTTTGACTTGAAGTGATTGTGGTTTGGTTGTGTAACATTTGTGCACTATGATTCATTCATAATGCTTTAATTACTAAGTGGGCTAAGTATGCATTCAAGCAAGAATGAAATGTAGTAGTTTTTAACCCAAATTGAAATATGTTATTCAAATGCAAACAAATGGAGAAAAGGTAAAGAGTATGAGTTTTTCACTACTCTATGATGCATGCAAGAAGTAACAAGAAGAAAAAGAGATGTTCTTTTTAACCTCTGCTAATGATTTCCTTTTAAGACAAAAGATAGAAGAGGGGATGCAAGAAGAGAATATTTTTTCTAATGCATCTATATGAAAATTTGATTTTTAAAAGAAGAAGAATGAACCCAAGGAAAACTTCAAGGGTCCCACCGGGCGTGCCAGAATGTTTCTCTAGATTTTCACTAATTATGTTCAAAAGAAAAAAGAAACTAAGGTTAAGAGGTCTGGGTTTGATTATTACCTGGATTTAGTGTGCACCATATCCAAGCTTTGTGGGAGCTCTTCTTTGGCTGTGGAGGAAACACCTGTAGTAAGAATAAAACTCGAAAAAAGAATATGTTAGAAGAGGATATGGTGGACTGCCAAGCTATGCGCTCAGTCCCAGAAGCTTAAAGCTCCCTAAGGGATGATAGTCCACTATTTAAAGAAAAGAGTTGTGTAAAGGAAGAAATGATAAAAGACTAAGAAAGAGAAAAATAGATAGCAGGTACCTTTTCTTGTAGTCTGTCTGTCACAGTCACTGACATTGATAGTTCTATCAAGGTTGGTGGGTTAAATTGCATCGATGTCAGTTGGGTTGCCGATGTTAGTCAGGGCTATTAGATTTTGGAGTACTTTTGGGATACACAGGGGGTTTTTGGAAGTTTATAGGTTGGTGCAGGGTTGTGGGAAGGTGAATGAGGTCTGAGGAAGGGTTTGGGTAGAGGATTGGTGTGAGAAGGGGGTGAGAACAAGAGGAAGGCCTTTCAGCCCCTCCACGGAAGAAGTCAGGCCTCTTGATAGTATTTAGAAATATCAAATGGAAACTAATTAACAATGTAATCTAAAACACTGAATTGAGAACTAGAATACTTAGCTCTATTGGGTGAAGAATCAGAGGTGTCATAATGCTTATTCCCATTGTGTCTGATGTTGAAGTCCTCGTATAATGTTTCAATCCAGTCTATGGAATGACTTGTGTAGAGCTTCAGTAGCTAGGAGAATGATAGTTGAGTTTTGGGGCTTGAGGTCTCAGAATGTGTGTGAGAATGTGCAAACAGGTGAGGGGCAGCTCAATGTTAGATCTTGGCTTATGTAACTGACGTCGTTGATCCCACTGGCGTCGGCATAGAACTGTCGACATCGGCTGACTTTGATCGATGTTAGCGGAGAGAGAATAGGTAAAAGGGCTATTTTTAGCTCTTTGCCCATTTCTCCACCTGCCAAGTGCCTTTACCATTGGAAAATGGTCAAAACAAAGGCTTATGAGGCATGAGAGTTGGTTAGGGAGTTAAGATGGAGTGAGAATAAGTCATGGGTAGTTAGGATTTGGAGGACATAGTCTTAGGCTGACTCATAGGCTAAGAAATGGTGTTAGGGCAAGGTGTCTAGGTGAGGTGTCGTGGTGAGGTAATTAATTTAAAATAAGTAGTTTTTAAAGTAATAAGGTTTGGGTTAGGAGTGTTAACATTTAGAAGGGGACCAAGAGGGGGTTGACATGATATTGGTGTCTACACGCTGATTGCCAAATTGTGCAATTAGTGGGATCAAAAAACAAACTACTTCCTATGTGTAATAAATGTCATAAATGAAAAAATTAAATGCCGAAAAAGGTACCTATTGATTTTTTTATCACTGGTGGCCTCTCGTACTCTCTCACATGCTCTCTAAAGTGACAATGGTGTGGGATATTAGCCATCCTTATTAGCTCTCTCATTCACAAATCACATAGCTCTGATTTACTATAGTTAAGGGTGAAAATGAACTATTTTTGTCCCCCATGGGTCAAAATATAATATTTTTTCAATATTTTCACCCCCTGGGCCTATATTTGAATTATTTTTCCTCTCTCAAGCTACTATTTTAGCCTCATTTATTTGTTTTTCCTCCCACTTTTTTCTAATTGATCCATTATTTAGCCTCTTTTGCTGAAATTAATGTGATTACTATTTATTTTGATCAAGGAAAAACCCATCAAATATTTCAAATTTATTATCTTCCCAAATGATGTTTGAGGCATTTTCGTAACTCTATTTTTTTGTAACTCATGTAAAATTTAGTGGAAAAGGGAACAAAATTTATTTATTTTGATTATAGTGACCTTTTCATTCTTTGAAAAAATGTTGATTGAACCAAATCTATTTCCATGCATTCTTAAATAGGGGAAAAATATAGAAATCCAATTCCTATCACTATTGTGATGAAATTTCCAATCTAAATGATATTTTATGACAATGCATAATCTAGACCAAAATTAGTAAAATGCTCTAAATCATTTTAACTTATCATGTACATGTGTTAATTTATGTTAATGTATCCCTAAATGGGGTAATTAATTTTATGTGATTATTATATTTTCATAAAACATTTTGATTCAAATTGTAACCACAAATGATGTTTTGGACCATTAAATTCCTCTAATTTAGTAGCACATGTCACGTGCATGTGTTATTTCACATCCATAATCCATAATTGGGGTATTATCTAGTACACACATATCACCTTCTTTTAATTATAATCCAATTAAATTATGACTCAATAAATGACATTCTAACCAGGTTGATTAAATTTTTAATAGATTTCTAAAGAATTGTAGAAAATTAAACAAAGCCACTTAAGCAAATTAAACCAAATCAAGAGCTTAATTAAAAATTCCATGAAAATTGTTAAATATCTAATTACTAGAAATTCGATATTTAATTCTTCATCATCCCATGACATCATCAATGGGATGGCATACATAAACCATTAATAGGATAAATATCATAATTAATCCCTCCAATGCCTCATCAATGCCCCATTCTTCCTAATATTAATGCCATTATTTATTACTTATCTCTCCATGATTGAATCAGTACATGGTAACACATCTTGATCTAAAGATGGATGATCATGTTTGATCTTGGATGGTTTCATAATTTTATAAATGAGAGCCCCAAAACCATAATTTTAAGCTTCATTTATACAAACTTACTATGCAGAAATTGCTATAGAAAAGCTTCACCTATTTGTACAAATTGAAAAATATTGTGAGCCTAATCCATTGGTGCACTAGGAGATGATGGAGGCCCATGTTACTTTGTATTGATAAATACTTGAATCACCAAATTCGGGGAAATGCAAACTTATTTACCACTCTTAGAGGAGGGACGCTACTTAAAAGGTTTGATTGTGTTATTTTATTAATTATCTCTTCTAATTCATTATCATTTCCTATTTAGGGATTATGCTTTGTAAGTTAGTTATTTATGCTTATTTTAGAGATTTTTTGACGAACACATGATCTAACCTTGACTCGTAATCCAACTCTACAATCATTTGACTATATATGGTTTATTATGAGTTATTAAAATCATATAACTTATGTATAAGATGGTGAGGAACTTATATAGACCTTATTTTATGTTTTATCATTCATTTTATTCCTTTCAAACCTTTAATAAACCTTAAAATGTCTAAGAACACATTCTTCTTAGACTGTTTATTATAGTTACCAACATTTCCTTAGCTAGGTAGTCATTGGAGTCTTGTAACTCTTGTTTTAAACCCTATTGAGGTTAGATTAGAAAATGTTATTAAATGAGAAACTAATTATCTTATTGGTTTCTTGATTACTTAGTGTCTAATTTAAGGTAACTATCTCCAAACCCCACACAAGCCTAAATCACTCTTCTCTAGGTGGTTTCATCTTATGTTGATGATTGTTATTTCTCCCAAGAGTGAAAAAACCTCAACCACACTTATAAAGGTATCTCACCTTCCATAAAATCCTTCAAGACTCTTGATTATTAATAACACTTCCCTTACTCTCTTTTTTCTACCAATAGGCTTGTAGGTGTCTATTTTAGGCTTAGTACCCTACTAGATCTTGAGAATGAATCTTATTTAGTTGGTTTTGGCCTTATTAGTGATTATAATAAGGGTATAAACTTTATTCATAATATATTTTACCTAATTCAAACCTTTTAACACTTCGTTCAATATAACATATGTGTTTTCCCCTCATTTCACTTGTGACAGGCTTGTGTGTGAGCATTCTAGGCTTAGGCCTTACTATCTTATTTTTGGATAATCTCTTCCTCTAATAATGATATTTTTTAATATTTATAATAAGTTCAATACTTTTTTAAAATTTTAGGAACCTTTTCAACTAAGGAAATACACATAAGTTACCAGGAAACTCTTCTATTCTTATTGTAACTTGATAGTCGATTAACACTTGAATACCTTGGCTATCTATTTTCTCCTATTAAATTTATATGATCTTGAAATGGTTTTATAAATTTTGTTTATATTTTATCACCATGATAGATTCCTAAGCAATGCATTAGGAGTCCTTGTTTTGGTCATAAGTCTGCCATTTTGTTTTTCAACATTTATAACCTTGCTCAAAGACACTAGACCAATGATTTTCACGGCTTGCCACCTACAACATTCATATTAATGTTGATAATGAACCTTTAAAAAATAATTATAGGCTTCATTGGATTCTCACACACCTATCTATGATTGATCTAATCTCTACTTAAAGTGCATTACCTTCTAAGCATAATATTTTCTTGTCTTCATGGCTATGTCTCTCCCATTTGAGGTTTGTATGTTGGAATTATCATAAGAGGAAATTTTTAGATGTGGGATTAGACTTGATGTTATTTATATAATTATTTTTAGGTTTCTAGAGTTTTATTGAGGGTCACTCGAGGTGAGGAACCATCCAAAACCAATGAAAAACCTTGCCTGTAACCTTTTGCATAGGTCTACAACTTATCTAGTGTGAAGGTTTTTCTCCTTTATTTCTATCACATGCCAAATGGGTAATGGGATACATGTGATAGGATATAAGGACCCTATAAGGTTTGAAACAAACTTAATTTTACGCCAACTAGATCATAAATGCTCTGAAACTATCTAAAACAGAGTTTTCAGGGTTTTGAGAGGGTTTTAGACACCTTATTTTGTTAAGTATGGTTCATAAAGTTCAAGGCCTAAATCTCTTAAATATTACTATAAATTGGAAGGTCATAGGGGTCATATAATTCCCCTAAGATAATTTTTGCTAAATTTCTCTCTCCTCTGTATACTAACATTAAATCATTGACCTTCTTGAGTTTTTCTAGTAGACTTGTAAACTTGATGAATAAATAGGATAGATTTTTGTCCTTGTAGTGCCTACAACTCCTTCTTTATCATGGATTTGAAACTAAAGGGACTGGAGAGAGCCTTGGATAGGCTTATAAATTGATTTTTAGTGGAAACCCTTTGCAATGAGACCTTCATAGGTCATTTTATTTCAAGAAAATTATTTGTCTTGCCTTCTTAATCTATTGGAGATGTGAATAAAGTGGATATGGAGCCTATTTTGACATGTATAGTGGTGGAGTAATGTATTAGAGCATCTCCCACCTTCCTTTCCATGTAAATTCTTCATTATGTCTTGTTTTAACATTATAAATGATGAGTAAATAGTTACAAAAGTGTTCTAATGTTGGAAAAGTTGTTTCAAGACACCTTGGATAAGATGTATAGGCAAGGTATATGTACGATGACATTAAACAAGTGCCAAATGACATAAAAGACATATATACAATGATATTTCCTATTAAGTCTCTTTACAACATTAGAGCATGCCATAAGACTAAAATAAATGAATAACTTAATCTTTCCAAAAAATAACTTGACTTCTCCAAAGGTTTGAAAATTAATGTTGCCAACTTATTAGCTTTGCTCCTTGGTCCACTTGGTCACCTTAGGACACATTGTCTTCTTGGATGGTCATCATCTTCTTGTATTCACCATGGTCCAAGCTTCACCTTGACCTTAATAACAAATATTAACATTTCCAAAGTTACCTTAATCTATGTTAAACACTTCAGAGTTGACAAAATTGCATGACTTGATGACACACTAAGTGTTTTGACTCACTCTTTAACTAGGCCACATTAAAGGACTTTTAAATCTACTAGGAACAACACAATTCTTACCACTATGAGACCAACCATGACCATAACAAAACCCATTAGATGGATATCAACAAAGTTAAGAGTAAGAGTATAGAGCTTCTAGATTAGACTATATTTATGTTTTTTTACTGACATTTCAGTTCGCACTCCATGAACCATCATCAGGGTAAGAGAATGAAAACTTTAAAATACCAGACTAAGCACTTCCTTTATAGATATAACATTGAAGCTCAAAGATATCAAGGTGAGTCCAAGAGGTGGGGCCCTCAAAGGGCAGGAAATGGTAAGGTTTAGAACTTATAATTTTGAATTTAGATTAGAGATTAAAATTATAAAATATAAATTAGCAATTTTAATTTTTAATTTTCAAAAAAATTAATTTTTTAAAAATTATAGATTTTGAATTATAAACAAACAATTTGCTTATTAACTAAATTTTTTCTTGGTAGTTATAATTTGATTTATAAATACTTACTATAAATTCTAAATTTGTTAAAGGTTATCAATAATGAATTATGAAAGATAAATAATATTATATATATAAAAATTAAGTTTTTTGAACTATGAAATATCAATTGTAATTTATAACTTAATTATCAGGGTTTAAATTTTAAATTTTAAATGTCGATTGTAAAATTACAAACTGAAGATTAAAAATAAAAAATTATAAACCATTAATTTGATTTATAATTTGAATTTAAAATATTAAATAAAAATTATAAATTACTAATGATAATTATGATATATAAATCACTAATTGTAAATCTAAGTTGTGAAATAAATCCAATTATAATTTTTATACACCATTAGTTTGATTTTTAATTTTTATAAAATTATAAATATTAATTGTAAAAATTAAAAACTATGAATTATAAACCATTAGTTTAATTTCTAATTTGAACCTAAATTATTAAATAAAAATTATAAATTACCAAAGATAATTATTTATAAATAACTGATAGTGAATTTAGATTGTGAAATAAAAACTAAATATAATTTCTATTAACTATTAGTTTGATTTCTAATTATAATAACAATTACAAGTTATAAACCATTGGTTTGATTTCTAATTTGAATCTAAATTATTAAATAAAAATTATAAATTATGAATATAAACTATACCATAAAGTAAAATATAAGTTATAAATTGTAGGTTTTTAAAGTGTAAATTATTAATTTGGTTGATAGGATTTGAATTTAAAAAGATCAATTGTAAATACTAATTGTTAAAAATTAAAAAAATTATTACAAATTGTAAAGGGTTAGTGGTAAATAAATTATAAATTAGTGGTAAATAAATTATAAATTATAAAATATAAAATATAAAATATAAAATCAATTTTAAATGTACATTAAGAATTATAAAATAAATTGTGAGAGGTAACTTTCACATAAGAACAATAAAAATTATCAAATTCCTTGTAAATTGACAATTATAACTAGTAAATGATAAATTAAAGTTATAAGATATAAATATAAATATAAATATTTATAAATTATAAATAATGACTTAAAATTTAAAATAAATTATTTTTTTTGGAATTGGAATAAAAAGAAATTCAAGCGGAGGGGGGGGACATGTGAAAGAACATGGATTGGGAGAGGGTAAACGGGGAGGAGGGGGTGAAAGAGAGAAACAAAGAGAGAAAGAGGGGAAGGGGAAGCAAAAGGGGGGAGGAGAGGGAACACTAATGGAGTGGCATTGGGGATTACTAGGTTAGAAACCAAATTGAAAAGATGTTTGAAGACCAACATAGGGTGAGAGTGGGCAAGGTGGGGGAAGGGAGGTTTGAGATAAACAAGAAGGATAATGGGAGAAAACTTAGTGAGGTTTGAGAAGGTTGATGATAAGTCTCCAATTTTGGTTTAATTCAAGTCCACTATCTATGTTGAGGTTGTTGTCATGTTTTCAAATTTTGATTGCTTCCATGAGGCGATGCTTGAAGTAATTGTATGTTTATAATTCAAAATTTATAATTTTTAAAAACTAAAAAATTTAAATTTTTTGTAAATTAAATTTTTAATTTATATTTTGTAATTTAATTTATAATTTTAATCTCTAATCTGTAATCTAAATTCAAAATTATAAGTTGTAAACCTTACCATTTTCTCCCTTTGAGGGCACCACCTCTTTGACTCACCTTAAAATCTTTGTGCTTCAATGTTTTATATATATATATATATATATATATATATATATATATATATATAGTGATGCTTGAAGTAATTGTATGTTTATAATTCAAAATTTATAATTTTTTTTTTTTTAAAAAAAAAAAAATTGTAAATTAAAATTTTAATTTATATTTTGTAATTTAATTTATAATTTTAATCTCTAATCTCTAATTTATATTCAAAATTATAAGTTGTAAACCTTACCATTTTCTCCCTTTGAGGGCACCACCTCTTTGACTCACCTTAAAATATTTGTGCTTCAATGTTATATATATATATATATGAAGGAAGTGCTTAGTCTACTATTTTATATTTTTCATTATTTTACCCTGATGATGGTTCATGGAGTATGAACCCAAACGTCAGTCAAAATAATTAAACACAGTTTAATCTAGAAACTCTCTACTCTAATTCATGGACTATGAAAATATTATTGCTTTAAATGTTAAGGAGTATTATGATCAAATTTTGAAATACTATTGACCTATGGTGACCAATTTTAGCTAACGTTTCCTTCCCTTTACATTGAACTAACCAAATCATTTATCATGAAACCAAAAATCTCTATCTAGTTCAAAGTGACTAGATGCTAAAAGGGTCTGAACTTTAATCAATACCTACTGATATATAATTGCTACTATATTTCCTCTCTTTTGTGTGTGGTTTTTTACCCACTAATTAAATTATATATTTATATATATATTACCTGTTATATATAAATTTAAATTTTGAATATCTACCATTGAGTTTTTCCTTCATTAGTTGGGCTTTGCCATTAAATTGCTTTGGTTTTTTTTCATTTCCTTAGGCACAATGCTAACTATTCACAACCTCTATTTATATTTCCCATGAAAATACACTGTGTGATGGAGTTTGTCTCCACTTTTATTAAATTGGTGCATCAATTTTGAGGTATACATACCTCTCAGACCACCCATTGCATTGTACTACATTCGTTCAAAAGATGCATCCCATGGTACGTCTAATCTCTTCATATAGTTAGGCCATTTTCAATTTTTACCCATCGTGAAATAGAGATTTTAAATTATCATTTTGGTTCTTTCTCGATTGGAATTTCCCCATCAAGAATAAGCTTGGACTCCATAAACGCTTGAATTGATTATCCATAATGAATTTTCATCAATGAGAATCTCTGTACTCTCCAATGGCCAAATCATATATAAATTTTTTAAGGTAACTTACTTAA
This sequence comes from Torreya grandis, assembly GCA_037957365.1. Taxonomy (NCBI): domain Eukaryota; kingdom Viridiplantae; phylum Streptophyta; class Pinopsida; order Cupressales; family Taxaceae; genus Torreya; species Torreya grandis. Next base: position 1,338,799 of record JARHVA010001138.1, read on the forward strand.
GTAGATTTGCCTTATATTTAAATATTAAACTCTACTTCTAATTTCATTCATATTTAGTGGATAAAGTTTATTTTTATATAGTTATACAATAATTACATTATAATTGGTATCATAGCTTCAATTTTTGAAAAGTTTAAAAATTCAAAATAATATTTTTATTAATAGGAAAGTATATTTTATCTAATCTATCATTGAAAACTTAATTTTGAAGAATCACACATAACTCATAATCCATTACAAATATTTCCATTAATTTTCAATATTTTCTTGGAATTATACAAGGTGTAGATATTAAAATATGGTCTTTAGTATTTGATAATGGATATTTTCACATACATTTACCATGTATGACTTGAAAAATTAAATAAGTTACTAATTTACTATCATCACACATGTGCATGCTATCTTATGAGTGAATCCTTTTATTCTACTTTCATACACCTACATGAACCTCACCATCTATTTAAAACCTTGTCAATATCCTCCATAGAAATATTTAGAATTTTAGAGAAATCGATCTGAACATGGGTTAGTACTAATAGTTACAGTCATTATCACTTGGAAAAAATAACCTACATTGGTCAGAACAAACCTAGTCCCAATAACAACACTTTTTATAAAATCAAAATCATCTTTAAGGTTGGCCCATCAGCCTAGCATGTCCATGGTGTGAGGAATTATTGAAATAAATCCATATATATTAAAAAAAATCAAAATCTCATTCAAAATGACCTTGAACTTATCTAATATACAACCAAACACTATTGCATAATGAGAAAATATTATGTATCTTTCAAAATTTTTATATCTATCACTAGGATCAATCATAATTCAAGTTTGAAGAACTAAAAATCTAAGCTAAAGCATACATTTTCAAGCACCAAATCCAACTATTAGTTGTATACACATAGTTAAGGAGCATAATTACATAATTACACTAGGTGGGAGAGTTTCACAAGGCTTGTTTTCCATCCTTTAATTATTAGATACATAGGAAACTATAAATCATTAGACATGAATGATTGGGTTCTATTCATCCCATTAAACTTCCTCTATTTTTGTAGCTTTATATCTATCATTAACACATTTAGGGTTTTTATGAAAAGGAGGTTCATATATGTATCTATGTGTGTCTTCAAGGTTGGGATTATAAACTCAAAGCAATAAAATAAAGTAATATGTGACCATAAAGTCACTTTATTATACTTTTGTGGAGGTCATTATTAAGAAATAAGTTAGTATTGATTATACTTTTGTGGAGTTCATTATTAACAAACAAGTTAGTATTGATTGACAATATTAAACCAATCCTTAAAACCTAACCCAACACAGTGAGTAGATTATTTACAAAATTAAATGACCCATAGGTATTCTTATCCATAATTTTCAATTCCAAAATATAGTCACAATCTAATAGTCAACCAAAAAAATAAGTATCATGATATTATTAGAGTATATTAATCTCATGCTTATTAGGTTCTAGATACTTTATCATATTTTCATAGTTTTGTTCTTTATATGAATTTATCCCATATTGGTTAGTTAGTCTTGTTTCTTATTTTTAATTACCTACTTATGTAAGGTCTCTTCATTGTATTTGCATGTCTTATTCTTAATATCATATGATTTACCTTGTCTTTGAATTTCATCCTTGTAGTCTCTTTTGATGCTTTTATCGTGAATGCTTCAGATTCACGAGTTCTTGGAATGGTCTTATTTATCATTCCTTATATGGTAACAAATCATTAAAGTATTCCACCTTATATTTGTTTGATTAAATTTTTTTATATAATTATATACCTCAACATTATTCATTAATTTCCCTAATCTTACACCATTCTATCTTTGACATCCTCTATTTTGGAGCATTGGTAATCTACATAGGCAACATCTTGCTTTTTTGGTGTTTTTTTTGGAGGTGTGCACCCACTTTACCATGGAGGAGGTTTATGTTGGGATATGTAAGGTGGCATTGGATTTTTATAGGAGTTATATAAATGGTAGATCTATCCTTTTAAATATGGGAATGTCTTTTTTATTATCTATATGGAGTTTCTTTTGTGTGGACTACATTTTATTTTTTATTTTTTGCATAAATATTTATTAGAGAATATATACCTATCAACATACTCCCTACCTCAAACATACATCATATCGGTGGTTTGAGACCTAAATTCCATTTGAAAAATATGCATTGCCCTTTTTTATTTGTATTAGAAGTTTTCTTATAGCAATTTTTCCATTTCTGGTCTTATCTTCTTTTTGGCAAGTCTATCTTCTACTTAGAGGATTTCATTTATATGTCTACATTGGTTACATTGTACTTATCATCATCTACTTGTCTTGTGCATTGGATTGATTGGTTGCTCAGATGGAAGAGACCTTTTATTTCTAAACTCTATTAGAGATCATTAGGTCGATGTTGGAAGGGAGCTACTAGTTTTTTAAGCATTCAAAATATCTAGCTCCTTATTACTTAGTCATGATCTTGATGCATGTTCTAACTTGGAGATGATAAAATATATTTACTATGCTCAAGGAGAAATGCCTCACACCTATGTGGAGTTATTTCTTGGTCTGCACCTTTTTTTTAAGATTGCGTAGAGTGTAAGAGGTCTACCAGGAGGGTTGGAGAGGAGTATCTACAATAATTGGAGACCAATTCAAAAGTTAAAGGGAAGATCATCATTGAAGGTGCATGGATGTAAAATTCTCCCCTCTCCTTGGTAGCATCCCATCTTTCTACTAAGACTAGGAGATTTCCTTCACAGTGCCTAGCTAGGGTTAAGAAACCTGACATGCACAAACCACCTATAATCCACTCTCTTCTCCTCTAAAAAATAAATGTTTATTCATTATTTATTTTAATAGTTACATTTTTATTACTTTAAGAGGAAGCATATTTTTCTTGCATGAGCATAAGGGTCATCGATAAATTATTTTTTCCTTTTTATTGGCATAAAAAAATTCATGGTGAAATTAAAGTTCCAACAAGTGGTTGGAAGGCTAGGCTCATCATTACCAATCATAAAAATAAGCTTGTAGTGTATTTGTTATTACTTTTGACCCTTTTATGGGAATTTTAAAATCTTATAACATTTGAACCATAACTCAAAATTGAGTTCAATTTTTTCAAAAGTGTATGGTTTTCAATTCTTTATCCATGGATCTCATCTATTTATTAAAAATCACTACTTTTACAAAGTACCAAATTTGGAGGGGAGACAATACAAATATTTTTGAGGGTTATCTAGGTGTCTATTTATTCACTCTTTTGAATTCTTTCTGTTCTTTGGTGATTTGATATAATGGCTTCTTCTTCTAGTTTATATCAAATTGAGCCTTTAACTAGACATAATTACCATACATGGAGACCTAAAATGAAAAAAAGCATTAAACACAAAGGATTATGGTCCTTACTAAACAAAGTTCAACCATAATTCACTAGAGAATATAAAATAATTTATCACCAATATAAATTTGAAGAGTTTATGGGTTTGATTAGGGGTTATGTGAGTGACAATCTTTTGTTTCATTTAGATGGATGTGATTCTCCATTCAAAATATGGGCTAAACTAAAATATTTATTTGGAAATGTAGATCACATGAGAGACATGCAACTTGAAGTTGAGATTACTTCTCTCAATCATGAATATTTTTCCTCTATTACAGACTATTTCACTAAGTTGAAAAACTTATTGACATAATTGAAGGGGAGTGGATGAGATAATAAATATGAAGAGTGTGTAATAAATCTATCCAAGTTGAAAGGTCCATTCCAAATCTAATCTTATACATTTTTTTAGCATATATGCCATAGGTTCTCCATTTCAAATACCTAATTTTGAGTTGTTTTGTGAAAGAATTACTAGGGAGGAATCCAAATTGTCTCACCTTGAGTCTTCTACCTCTCAAAAAGCATTAGTAGCATATAATCCTAAGAGCAAGGAAAAATCAAAGAGTAAATCCAAGAACACTCTTCCATCTCAAATTTACCTTAAACTCAATAACTCTAAACCAAATTCATCTTCCAAATCCAATAATAAGTCTATTTGGAGGATGCAATCAGAAAACACAATATTTCTATCTCCACTTCACTTAATGAACATGGCAAATAACTTAATGTTTTTAGGAGATCTCAATCACCTATTTCAAATAGTTGGGTCATAGATTTTGGTGCTTCTCACCCTATGACTTCTTCTAATGAGTCTTTTGTATCTCTTAGTTTGATCTCTAATTCCAACATTGAGGTTGGAGATTATTCCTTTATTTATATTAAGGGAAATAGTGATATATAGATTTAGGGTGGCTACATCAATGATGCACTATATGTCCCTGACATTACAACAAATTTTATTTATGTTTACCATATTTTCCATTTTGGTCATGGCAAGATAATGAATTTCAAAAAACAATGGGCTAAAGTTCGAGCATTGATAGAGCCTCAACACAAGGTGTTATTGATCATAGTTCTTGAATCTAATACTTTGAGGGTTTTGATGATACTCCTCCTATGGGGACATGTTTGATCTCTCATGAAAATTATGATAGTAAGCTTTGTCATGAGAGATTCAAATATCTGAATTATAAATATTTGAAAGAGTTGAGCACTTATGGTATGGTTTATGGTCTTTCTAAAGTTTCATGTCTTAATGGAGTTTGACCTAGTTGCGCATAAGAGAAAAACACCAAGATCTATTTCCTAAGGGTATGTCCAAAAGATCTTTCTCACCACTTGAGCTTGTGCATAGTTTTTTGATGGTCTTTCATACTCGTTATTTCAATGGAGCTAAGTATGCACTTAATTTTATTAATAATTTATGGTATTGTTCACCAACATTATGTTCCACATACTTTAAAATATAATGACTTAGTATAATAGAACAACCAAACTTTGAAGGAGATGGCTAACTGCAGGATGCATTCATGAGATTTTTCTCTCATCTATTGGGTAGACATAGTTAATTATGTGCATTGCATTCAAAATTGCACACCACATAGAGCTTTTGAGCATTTGACCCTAGAGGATACTTGATCTGGAACCAATCCTAATGTCTCATTTTTCAAAGTATTTGGGAGCCATGCTTGGGAGTGTGTACCAAAGAAGGAAAGAAAAAAAATTGGATAAGAAAACAAAACCCTTGATATTTTTAGGTTATTGTAAGGACATGATAACTTATCACCTTTTGGATCATGATACTCATGATGTTATTTTTTGAACACATGTATATTTTGATAAGCACTTCACTTCTCATTATTATTCATATTATTCCATGTCTTTTCATCTTCTTTTGTTGATCCCTCACATCCTATTAAGGATTCATTCTTTGAGGAGTTAGGTTAGGAGGCTCCTAAGGAGTTTATGGATCTTGAGGATCCTATTCCCATGGGTGTTATCACTATGCCATTATGGGCCCATACTACAATTTTTAAAACAACACCTTTTATACATGATATTCCACCCACTAGAGATCATCATGCACATTATATAGGTTTAATACTTTTGTGTTAGGTATTTTCTAAGGATCCATAGTATTTTTCATAGGCTCATGGCATACAAGAGTGTGATGATGTGATGACAGATAAGTATTCTTCTTTGATAAAGAATCATACTTGGGATTTGGTATCTCTTCCTAAAGGAATAAAGCTGGTTAGTTTTAAGTGTATATATCACACCAAGTATGCAATTGATGGGTTCATTGATAAGTATAAGGCACATCTTCTTACAAAGGGTTTCTCACAAGTCAAAGGTATTGATTACTCTAAAACATTTGCACTTGTTTCCAAGATAGATTTTATGCACCTTGTACTTTATGTTGTTGCATCAAAGAGTTGGATAGTGTACCAAATGGATGTTAAGAGTTACTTCTTACATGGATCAACCTTCTAAGTTTTTTCATGATTTTTCTCTTGTTTGTCGACTTAGGAGGCCTATTTATGGTCTTAAATAGGCCCCTCGGGGTTGATGTGAGAAGATGAATTCATTTATTCTTTATACTCACTTTGTTTTATGCCACTCTGATCCAAAAGTATATATCCAACATGTTGGGGATGACATTATTGTACTAGTCTTGTATGTTGATGATCTACTTCTCATAGGGAACACCCCTTCTCAAATTCAAGCTATTCAATAGGTACTTTTAGTGTAGTTTGATATGATAGATCTTGGTATTTTGTACTTCTTCCTTAATTTATAGATTTCTTAGTCAAATTCAGGGATTCATTTAAGTCAATAGAAGTACACCCTTAATCTTTTTTTAAATTTTGGCATCACTGATTGCAAGCCAAGTCCCTCTCCTTTTTAGTCTAGAGTCACTCTCACTTATAAATGTACTAATCCTCTTTGTGATCCTATATTGTACAGATATATGATTAGGATTATTATGTATTTAACCCATACTCACCCTAACATTTTATTTGTAGTTGGGTTTATTTTTAGACTTACCCATGCTCTTCATGATAGTCATTGGTAGGATGCCAAGAGGATTTTATGATATTTGTGAGGCACTACCCATTTGGAATTACACCACACTAGGGGTTTTACTTAGTTGGTGAGGTACACTAATTTAGATTGGGTAGGTTCTCTTGATGACAAGTATTCCACTTATGTCTACATATTTTATTTTGGTTTTTCTCCAATTACTTGGGGTGCAAGAAACACTAAACTATTGCACTTTCATCTATAGAGGTTAAGTATAGGATAATAGTTACAATGAGTCAAAAAGTTCTTTGGATTCATAAATTATTGATAAAGTTTATCTTCATGTAGGATACACCCATTATACTTTAGTGTGGAAACTAAAGTGCCATCTACATGTGTTGAGCACTAGTGAAGCAATCAGATTAAGATACACATACACTTCATTTGTCACTTAATGTATACTAACCTAAATTCAATTAAATTGATCCTTCATAGACTAAACATAATTCTTGAATAATATAAATCACATGGATAATTCAATTTACTTTTCATTGTCACAACACAATTAAAATCAAATTCTATTTGATGTAGAATATTAATTAAATCCTAAAAGATTGGTTTGAGATGTATGCTTCAATATATTTTCCATTGTCACAACACAATTACAATCACATTATATTTTATTTAGAATATTAATTAAATCCTAAAAGTTTGGTTTGAGATGTATGATTTTGTAGTACTTAACTATTTTCTATCTTTTGGTTTCATAGTTTGAAACTAGGATCAATATTTCACAATATAAGTTTTCTTTTGAATTCCTTAAATGATTAAATATTATTGATTGGAAATCACCCCAGCTAACTTTCAACCAAGATTCAAATTAATCACCAAGTATTCTATGTCGATAGTTGATGCCATTTTTTACTAGTAGTTTGCAGGTAGTTTTCTATATTTGACTTGTAGGATTCATTCTTTGAGGAGCTAGGATAGGAGGCTCGTAAGGAGTTTATGAATCTTGAGGATCCTATTCCCACTGATATTGTCACTATGCCATTATGGGTTCATACTACACTTTTTGAGTTTACACCTTTTATACATTATATTCCACCCACTATACATCATCATGCACATTATATAGGTATATGAATTTTGTGTTAGGTATTCTCTATGGATCTATAGTCCTTTTCACAGGCTCATGGGATATAGGAGTGTGATGATGCGATGACAGATGAGTATTCTTCTTTGATGAAGAATCATACTTGGGATTTGGTTTCTCTTCCTAAGCGAAGAAAGTTGGCTAGCTTTAATTGGATATATCAAACTAAGTATGTAGCTGATGGGTCCATTGATAAGTATAAGGCATGTCTTGTTGTAAAGGGTTTCTCACAAATCAAAGGTATTGATTACTCTAAAAATTTTGCACTTGTTTTCAAGATAGATTTTGTGCACCTTGTAATTTATCTTGTTACATCAAAGAGTTGGCTAGTGTACTAGATGGATGTTAAGAATTAATTCTTACATGGATATTTGTAGGAGGAAATCTACATGTAGTATCATGTTGAGTTTTTTCATGATTCTTCTCTTATTTATTGACTTAGAAAGTCTATTTTTGGTCTTAAATAGGCCCCTCAAGTTTTGTATGAGAAGATGGATTCCTTTATTCTTTATACTAGCTTTTTATGATGCCACTCTGATCCCAAAGTATATATCCAACATGTTGGGGAGGACATTTTTATACTGGTATTGTATGTTGATGATCTACTTCTCATAGGTAGCACTTCTTCTCAAATTCAGGCTATTCAATAAGGACTTTTAACATAGTTTGATATGATAGATCTTTGTATTTTACACTTATTCCTTGGTTTTTATATTTATTAGTCAGATTCAAGGATTCATTTGAGTCAACAAAATTACACCCTTGATATTCTTTGGTGTTTTGGCATCACTGATTTCAAGCCAAGTCCCTCTCTTTTTTAGTATAGAGTTACTCTCACTTTTACATGCACTACTCCTATTTGTGATCCTACATTATATAGATAGATGGTTAAGATTCTTATGTATTTGACCCATACTCACCCTAACATTTTATTTATAGTTGGGCTTATTTTCTAGTTTACACATTCTCCTCATGATAGTCATTGGCAGGCTATCAAGAGGATTTTATGATATTTATGAGGCACTACCCATTTTCAATTACACTACTCTAGGGGTTATACTTAGTTAATTGGGTACACTTATTCAAATTGGGTAGGTTCTCTTAGTGACAAGCATTCCACTTTTATCTACACATTTTGTTTTGGTTCTTCTCTAATTGCTTGGGCATGTAGGAAGCAACAAGCTATTGCACTTTTAACTATAGAGGTTGAGTACAAAGAAAAAATTATAATGAGTCAACAAGTGATTTGGCTTTGTCAATTATTGATAGAGTTTGTTTTCATGTAGGATACACCCATTATACTTTAGTGTGACAACTAAAGTACGATCCACATATCTCGCAACTTAGTTGAGTACCAGCATACCAACCACATTGAGATACACATACACTTAATTCGTTAGCACATTCAAGATGGATTTATTTACCTTGAGTACATTTTAACTCAGCAGTAGGTTTCCAACATCTTCATGAAGACTTTTGCATCACCTCATTTCTTTGAGTTGTGTGGCATGCTCAGGGTTTCATAAGTTATCCTTCAGGGGTGTCCATGAGGACATCTTCAATCTTCAATTTATGGATATATATTCTACATGAGTACTTGATCAAGCCTTATTGTTAGGACACACACTATGGATATGCCACTTTATTTTTAGCTTACTAGGTTCTAGATATTTTTTCATTTTTTACTAATTTTGTCCTTTGTGTGGATTTATCCCACATTGGTTAGTTAGGCTTGTTTCTTGTTTTTCCTTGCCTACTTATGCAAGTTCTCTCCATTGTACTTGCATGTCTTATTTTGAAAATCACATGATTTGCCTTGTCTTTACATTTCATCCTTACAGCCTCTTGTAATGCTTTTGTTGTAAATACTTTAGATTCATGGGTTTTTGAAATGGTCTTATTTCTCACTCCTTATAGATATATTTAGTACTTTTTATATTTAACAAATGCCCTTATAAAATTAGAAGAATCAATTCTCAATTATTTATATTTAAATGTATACTTGAATGCCATGTCTATTGATCTTAATTATATTTAAAAGTTACATCCAAATATTATGTAGATAGGTAGAGGTAAATGTATAGCCACTGACCCATCTTTCGGCACAAGGTACTACTGACGTACATAGGTCAATATCAATAGTCAATACTGATCTAAATTCAATGAAAATGATCTTGAATAATATAAATCACATGCATACTTCAATTTAATTTTCATTGTCACAACACAATTACAATCAAATTCTATTTGATTTAAAATATTAATTAAATTCTAAAATATTAGTTTGAGATGTATGCGTCAATCCATTTTCCATTGTCTCACACAATTACAATCACATTTTATTTGATTTAGAATATTAATTAAATCCTAAAAGATTGGTTTGAGATGTATGATTTTGCAGTAATTAACTATTTTCTGTCTTTTGGTTTCATGGTTTGAAACTGGGATCAATATTTCACAATATAAGTTTGCTTTTGAATTCCTTCACTGATTAAATATTATTGATTGGAAATCACCCCGACTAACTTTCAACCAAGAGTCACATTAACCACCAAGTGTTCTACATCGATAGTTGATGCCATTTTTTACTCGTAGTTTGTGGGCTGGTTTCTATATTTGACTCATAGCCACCATAGTCTCTCATTTTCTATTGGCATCATCTCTCACTTCAATCAATACCCACTGACATATAATTGCCACCATATTTCCTTTTTTTTCGCGTTGTTTCGTTCCCACTACTTATGTCAATCACTGTATATATTACCTCCTATTTATACATTTAAATGTTGAATTTCCGCTATCGAGTTTTTCCTCCATCAGTTTGGCTTGGCCATCAAATCGCTTCGTTTTCTTTTTTTTTTGGTGGGAGGGGGGGGGGTTGTTCCTTACGGGCAACCCTAAGTTTTCACCACCTGATTTATTTTTCCCGTGAAAATGTGCTGTGTGATGGAGATTGTCTCCGCTTTTAGCAAATTGGTGCATCAATTTTGAGGTGTATGTCGCTCTCAAACCATACATTGCATTGCACTGCGTTCGTTCAGAAGAAGCCTCCCAAGTGTGGTCGTTTTCACTTTGTTTTTTCCCATCATGAAATAGAGGTTTCATATTATCATTGGGGAGCTTGCTCGATCAGCACCAAGAACAAGGTTCGACTCCATAAACACATGAATTGACTGTTCGTAATGAATTGCCATCAGTGAGAATCTCTGCACTCTCCAATGGCCATCATTCATGACTCTGTAATGATTATTATTATCGTAAGGTGAATACTTAAAGAAGTAACTTTTGAAAATCAATCATTCATGTCAATCGTTTCCCCCAAAAAATGACTTACCATCCTGTTCGAGTTATAATAAAACCATATATGTTTTAATGACAACTCTATGGGGAGAGTGTATTTAGAATCATGGCTAATGAACTACTTTCTTCTTTATCATGGTTTTATTTTTGAGGGGCCCTTCAGTCATCTTTATGGTGTTTTGAGTATTGACTTGTATGTGACATACTTGTCATTAATTTTAACTTGAATTTTATTTTTTTTGGTTTTAAAGGTGCCTCTCCAAATGTTAAACATCGAAATATATTAATTTTTTATATTTTAACAGTTGTTTTCTTTTAACATATATTTAAGGTGTTTAATCATTTAGACTTAATTTTATGAAAACATAATTGGTTAATCCATCAGTAATGGAAATTAGTTTTTGAGTTTAATGTGTAACTTTTTAAGAATTCATGTCACCAAACAGACAATTACAATATATCATTGTAATTGTGAGACACACAACATTGTAAAGATACATGCTCATAATCCATAGCTGGTTCTACTCATATTCATTTCCTTGAAAAATGATAATTTTTGAAAGTAGTTGAGTCAAGTTGAATTGCATGTGACTAGTTCTTGTATTTTGAAATAGTCTTAGACATTATAATATATTTACTAAAAAAATTCATCATACTTTTTAGATATGGTCAATTCTGTTATACTTTAAATATATACCAATTTTATTATATTCATTATAAAAACTTTAATTTAAAAAAAATACTAAAATACATTAAGAAAGTGAAGAGAAATTAAAAAAATCATTTTTTAATATAAGAGACTTTCTTTTATCTAATTTGTAAGTCAAAGCTTAATGTTGAAAACTCACATGCATCTCAAAATCCATTTCAATTATAAAAAAAACTTTGAATCCAACTTTTAATTTCTTTAAATTATTTTGAATGAGAAACATTGAGTACAATTTTTAACTTCCTTAAATCACTTTGAATGAGTTATTAATTTTTTTTAATTTTTTTGAGTCGGCGGTTCATAAGAATTATTGAAATTTTGAAGGTTTTCATAAGATCTCTCATAGGTAGGTTAGATGAAAAAAATAAAATAATAAATTATATTTTCTATAACGTCAACGATGAAATACAAAAACTGTGCACCAATCAAAGCACTCCATAACATGGCCTCAAAGCAGAGGTAAGGATTTTTTTCTTTTTCTTTTTTGGACAGCAGTGAAGAAATAAATCGAAGAGAACAAAGACCCAAAGATGGGGTTTAAGATTTCTTCTGAAGCTATACAATCTGATGGGAAAAACGATTAATCAACGTAGAGAAAGGGTTAACATATTTGAAGATTAAGAACATTAAAAAAAGAATAATAGTGTCATTATATTTGAACCTAGATGAATTCGTTTAGTATCATTAATTACGTACTTATTAGAAACAAAAGAATAATAGTGTCATTTGATTATTTTTTTTAAATTAATTAAATTAAAATAAAATAAAATAAAAGATATATTTAATATTTTTATTTTTTTAGATATTAAAATTTAATATTAAGGATTTGATAATGATAAATTATATATATATATATATATATATATATATATATATATATATATATGATTTTAATTTATTATTTTCTCACACTTAAATGTTATTTTATATATCATTATTTATTTATAAAACCTCAATATCTATTTTAAACTTGTTTATTATTGTATAGAGATGTCTCTAGATTTTCAATTTAGTTTTTTATTACATGGGTCAATATTGTTAGAATGGTATTGCCAATCGATATTGATTGTGCTTGATATTATTTACTCCCTTCTAACAACATTTAATTTTTTAAATAAAAAACATTCCTTATGGTTAGCCAAGTTGCCTAATATATTAGTAGAATGAGAAACTACCCAATTGGAATCATATATATAAATCAAAGTCTCACTTGAGAGAAGAATAGGGATTAAGAGAGAGTGTATTTTCATGGTCTATTGACGTAAAAAAGTAGATTTATGGTTAAAATTGTATAAAATATATTTTTTTCAATATTTTAAATTATACTTTGTAAATCATCATTAAAACAAGACAAAAATAAAATATATTAATAAATGAGGAGAATTAAAATTCTATTTAAAAGTGATAAAAATAAATTATTATAATTATAAATAGTTGAATAAATTATTTTATTATTTAAAATAATAGTTGATTTATTAATTTTAATTACTAATATTAAAGAGTTGAAAGGTACTTGCCAAAAAAAATATAATTATAATTTTTTAAATATAAAATGGGAGAACCTACTATTTAAATATTATAAGATGATGATATCTATTAAATTGAAAATTGTAGAGAGAAGATAAGATATTGGTATCAAATAAAATAATAAAAAGTAAGAAAGGACATAAAAAAATGGCTAGTGAAGCTAATCTTAAGAAGGGTATAAATGTATGAAGAACTAAAAATAAAACTAGAAAGAGTAATATCTCAAACATGCTACAAACCATAAAAACCCACCTAGTAAGAAAATAAACAGCCTATTTAATGAGATTGATTTAATAAAGAGGACATTTTTCAATTTAGTTAATAATAGGAATTTAAAATTAATTTAATTTTAAATTATTCTTTGTATTTAAGTTGTTATTATATTTTAAAATCTTTATTAAAATTTTTTAAACATTGATTGAAGAAGTGGTATTATATAACGATAATTTTGGAATTTTTAGTATAAATATCATAAAATATTTTGATGGAGTATTGTATTACAGATATTTTAACCTCTCTTTTCTTATCATTGATATGTTTATTTACTATATTATACATGGAGTGTAAAAAATCAATTGTCCTTTCAAGGTGTCATACATTGAGAAGATAGGTTGCTCCATCAATATAAGGATTAATGAACATGTCTTTAATTTTAATAAGAAAATATAAGTTATGTCAGCTTCAGCAAAACATTTTATCAAAACACATCATTATATTTAAATTGATAATACCAAAGTTTTAGAAATAGAAGGAAACTTTTTCATATGTCTCTAAGAGAAATAGTAGAAATTTATAATTGTAATAATATATTAAACAAAGATAATAATTTAGAATTAAACTAATATTTTGGAGTGATTATTAACTTAATTAAAAATTAACCCTTTAAATCGATTCAACCTCATAAATTGGTTCTTTACTTTTTCACTAGATAATTTTCATCATAATTTTTAATATGTTTGAGATCATACTCTTTTTATTTTCATTTTTCAGACTTCACATCTTGATACGTTTTTAAAGTTAACCTTTCAATGAACACTTTTATATGCCCTTTTTAATTTTGTATTGTTTTATTTAATATTAATATTTTGTCTTGTCCTTTCAACTTTTAATGTACTTGATCTAGGTTGGTAACATATATCTAGAACTTTAACCCCATCTATGGTTTTAGTAAATATATATGTATATATTTTAACCTTATCCAATTCTTTTTTAACTACTACCTCCTTTTGTAGGAAAGTATCCTTTCTTTATTTAATACAAATAATTAAAATTAATAAATTAATTATTATTTTATACAATAAACTAATTTATTATAACATTTTATTCTTATCATTTTTAAATAGAAGTATGTGTATATAATTTATTCATTATATTAAATTATACTTTGTAAATCATCATTAAGACAAGACAAAAATAAAATATGTTAATAAATAGGGAGAATTAAATTTTTATTTAAAAGTGATAAAAATAAATTGTTATAATTATAAATAGTTGAGTAAATTATTTTTTGATCTAAAATAATAGTTGATTTATTAATTTTAATTACTACTATTAAAGAGTTGAAAGGTACTTAAAAAAATATAATTATAATTTTTTAAATATAAAATGGGAGAACCTACTATTTAAATATTATTAGATGATGACAACTTAGGTCTATTAAACTAAAAATTGAAGAGAGAAGATAAGATATTAGTATCTAATAAAATATTACAAAGCAAGAAAGGACATACAAAAATCCCTGGTGAAGCTAATCTTAAGAAGGGTATAAATGTATGAAGAACTAAAAATAAAACTAGAAAGACTAAGATCTCAAACATGCTACAAAGCATCAAAAACCCACCTAGTGAAAAAATAAAGAGCCTATTTATGAGGTTGATATAATACAAGGAGTCATTTTTCAATTTAGTTAATAGTTGGTGTTTAAAATTAATTTAATTTTAAATTATTATTTGTATTTAAATTGTTATTATATTTTTAAATTATTATTATTTTTAAATATTGTTTGAAGAAGTGGTATTATATAATGACAATTTTGATATTTTTAGTATAAATATAATAATTTTTTTTGATGCAGTATTGTACTAGAGATGATTTAACCTCTCTTTTCTTATTAGTGATATGTTTATTTACTATATTATATATGGAGTGTACAAAATCAATCGTCCTTTCTAGGTACCATACATTGATAAGATAGGTTGCTCCATAAATATAAGGATAAATGAACATGTCTTTAATTTTAATAAGCAAATATAGGTTATGTCAGCTTCAACAAAACATTTTATCAAAACACATCATTATATTTAGATTGATAATACCAAGGTTTTAGAAATGGAAGGAAAAATTTTCAAATGTCTCTAAGAAAAATAGTAGAAATTTATAATTATGATATTATCATAAATAAAGATAATAATTTAAAATTAATCTAATATTTTGGAGTGATTATTAACTTAATTAAAAACTGACTCTTTAAATCAATTTAGCCTCATAAATTGGTTCTTTACTTTTTCAGTAGATAATTTTCATCATAATTTTTAATATGTTTGAGATCATACTCTTTTAATTTTTATTTTTCATACTTCACATCTTGATACATTTTAAAAGTTAACCTTTCAATAAACACTTTTATATGCCCTTTTTAATTTTATATTATTTTATTTAATATTAATATTTTGTCTTGCCTGTTCAACTTTTAATGTACTTGATCTAAGTTGTTAACATATATCTAGAACTTTAACCCCATATATGGTTTTAGTAAATGTATATGTATATATTTTAACCTTATCCAATTCTTTTTAAACTACTACCTCATTTTTCAGGAAAGTATCCTTTCTTTATTTAATACAAATAATTAAAATTAATAATTCAATTATTATTTTATATGATAAACTAATTTATTATAACATTTTATTCTTATCATTTTTAAAAAGAAGTATGAGTATATAATTTATTCATTGTTTTAAATTATACTTTGTAAATCATCACTAAGATAAGACAAAAATAAAATATATTAATAAATGGGGAGAATTAAATTTCTATTTAAAAGTGATAAAAATAAATTATTATAATCATAAATAGTTGAGTAAATTATTTTATGATCTAAAATAATAGTTCAATTTATTAATATTAATTACTAATATTAAAGAGTTGAAAGGTACTTACCAAAAAAAATTAATTATATTTTTTTAAATATAAAATGGAAGAACCTACTATTTAAGATGACAACCCAAATCTATTAAACTAAAAATTAAAGAGAAAAGATAAGATATTAGTATTAAATAAAATAATACAAAATAAGAAAGGACATACAAAAATCCCAGGTGAATCTAATCTTAAGAAGGGTATAAATGTATGGAGAACTAAAAATAAAACTAGAAAGAGTAAGATCTCAAACATGCTACACACCATAAAAATCCCACCTAATGAGAAAATAAAGAGCCTATTTATGAGGTTGATTTAATAAAAGGGATCATTTTTCAATTTAGTTAATAATTGGTGTTTAAAATTAATTTAATTTTAAATTATTATTTGTATTTAATTTGTTATTATATTTTCAAATTTTTATTGTTATTTTTAGATATTGTTTGAAGAAGTGGTATTAAATAGTGTTAATTTTGGTATTTTTAGTATAAATATAATAAAATGTTTTGATGAAGTATTGTATTAGAGATGATTTAACCTCTCTTTTCTTATCAATGATATGTTTATTTATTATATTATACATGGAGTGTACAAAATCCATTGTCCTTTCAAGGTGTCATACACTGAAATGATGGGTTTCTCCATCAATATAAAAATAAATGAACATGTCTTTAATTTTAATAAGCAAATATAGGTTATGTAAACTTTAGAAAAATATTTTATCAAAACATATCATCATATTTAGATTGATAATACGAAGGTTTTAGAAATAGAAGGAAACTTTTTAAAATGTTTATAAGAGAAATAGTATAAATTTATAATTGTGATAATATATTAAATAAAGATAATAGTTTAGAATTAAACAAATCTTTTGGAGCAATTATTAACTTAATTAAAAATCGACCCTTTAAATGAAATCAACTTCATAAATTAGTTTTTTACTTTCTCACTAAATAATTTTCATCATAATTTTTAATATGTTTAAGATCATACTCTTTCTATTTTTATTTTTCATACTTCACACCTTAATACTCTTTTTAAAGTTAACCTTTCAATAAACACTTTTATATGTCCTTTTTAATTTTATATTATTTTATTTAATATTAATATTTTATCTTATCCCTTCAACTTTTAATGTACTTGATCTAAGTTGTTAATATATAACTAGAACTTTCACCCCATCTAAAGTTTTAGTAAATATATATGTATATCTTTTAACCTTATCCAATTATTTCTTAACTACTACCTCCTTTTGCAGGAAAGTATCCTTTCTCTATTTAAAATAAATAATTAAAATTAATAAATTAATTATTATTTTATACAATAAATTAATTTATTATAACATTTTATTCTTATCATTTTTAAATAAAAGTATGAGTATATAATTTATTCATTTATTTTATTATTTTCTCATTTTAATAATGATTTATAGAATTTGATTAGAAATATTGATTAAAAATATTTTATATAATTTTAATTAGGTACTTATCTAATACATATTTTTACACTATTGCATATTGAAATTATTATTTATATTCTTTCAAAATGTTAAATCAATTACTAGGAATAACCTATAGATAATTTTGAACCATACGAAATCCATATTATAGAAAACATTATTAAGTATAAATATCCAAATCATTAGTTGTATTCATATAATGGAAGACAATTAGATAATTACATTAAGTAGGATAACTATGTATGTCTTAATTTTCCTCTTCAGAGTATTATATACGTAAGCATTAATCAATTATTAATAAGGTGATTGGGGTCAACTCACCTCATTATATTTTCCTGTCTTTTTTTTTTTTGTATATTTCTAACTATCAAAAGCATACCTTAGATTTCGAAGTGATAAATGATTATTTATGAATTTATGTGATTCATCTTAATTTGAGACACACACACATATAAGATGGAAGAAGGGAACCGTACAATCACTAACCTATCTTTCAACACATGGCACTACCGACCTGCATAGGTGAATATCGATAGTCGATATTGACTCAAATCTGATAAAACCGACCCTACAAAAACATAAACATAATCGTTGAAAATTATGAATCATAGATGCTTTAATCTATTTCCCACCGTGACAACACAGTTGCAGTCAGTTTCTATATGATTTAATATGTTAATTGCATCCTAAAAAATTGGTTTGAGATGTAGGATTTTGTAGTACTTCCACATATTCTTGGTCGTTGGTTACACAGTTCGAAACTAGGATCAATATTTCAAAATGCAAGTTTGCTTTTGAATTCCTTCATTGATTAAATATTATTGATTGCAAATCACCCGAAGTAACTTTCAACCAAGAGTCACATTAACCACCATGTGTTGTACATCGATAGTTGATGCCATTTTTTACTATTAGTTTGTGGGTAGTTTTCTATATTAGACTCATAGACAATAGTCTCTCATTTTCTATTGGCATCATCTTTCACTTTTATAATTTCTACGATATTTCCTCTCTTTTTCGCATGGTTTTGTACCCACTACTTATGTCAATCATTGTTCTTCGATATTACCTGCTATATATACATTTATGTGTTGAATTTCTGCTATTGAGATTTTCCTACATCAGCTGGTCTTGGCCATCAAATCACTTCCGGTCGTTTTTTGGGTTCCTTACGGGCAATGCTAAGTATTCACCACCTGATTTAGTTTTCCCGTGAAAATCCGTTGTGTAATGGAGATTGTCTCCGCTTTTAGCAAATTGGTGCATCAATTTTGAGGTGTATGTAGCTCTCAAACCATGCACTGCATTGCACTGAGTTCGTTCGGTAGAAGCCTACAAAGTGTGGTCGTTTTCACTTTGTTTTCCCATCATGAAATAGAGGTTTCATATTATCATTTGGGGGCTTGTCCGATCGGCATTTCTCCACCAAGAACAATGTTGGATTCCATAAACACATATGAATTGACTCTTGCTAATGAATTGCCATCAGTGAGAATGTCTGCACTCTCCAATGGTCATATCATAATTGTTATCGTAAGGTAAATACTTAAAGGAGTAACTTATGGAAATCAATCTTTTTCCTAAAAATTACATGAAATTACAATATGGCATGTAAGATATTATGCTACAATTTTATGTACGCCCTTTTATGATGTTCGATATTTTTTAAAAAAAAAAAACAATGTGAAACAATAACAACAATAACAACAAAAATCCCTAAATCTATTGATAAATTTATACATTTCATAACAATTTTCAATAAATAAATATGTTCTCTAACATCTTATATGCACACCTTAGATTATTCATAATCTTTGTTGTTCTACACTTTTGTTGGTTGTTAAAGTAACCTTGTCCCAAAGTGAAGAAGATTGTGGAACTTCATCATTAATACATTTTATTTATTGTTCATTGGATTGTGGAATGATGGTTTCTTTTGGTTATTTTTCTATAAAATAAGTCAACTCATTATCATATTCTTGGATTGTGGAAACTTACCATCTAATTGTCTTGTTTGTTATGTAAAAATAAATTGTGTTCTGTCAATGGTGAATCAATTTTTGTAACATCTTATATGCACACCTTAGATTATTCATAATCTTTGTTTTTCTACACCTTTGTTGGTTGTTAAAGTAACCTTGTCCCAAAGTGAAGAAGATTGTGGAACTTGATCATTAATACATTTTATTTATTGTTCATTGGATTGTGGAATGATGGTTTCTTTTGGTTATTTTTCTATAAAATAAGTCAACTCATTATCATATTCTTGGATTGTGGAAACTTACTATTTAGTTGCCTTGTTTGTTATGTAAAAATAAATTGTGTTCTGTCAATGGTGAATCAATTTTTGAATCATTGTCATTTCATGCAAATATTTTAGTAGATGTCTATTTGCAATCATAGATCATAAATTTATTAAATATCATGATGTGATTCTTTTAAGACCCTATAATCATTTCTACAAAAATTTTAGTAGTGATTTCCATGTACTTGTGATTAATGTTCACTTGAATTCTACCTTTTACTAAATCATTTTCATGTTTTAATGGTGCCATTTTAGATTCTAGAGAGGAAATGATATTGAATTTTAAGATTGTATTGGATGTTCTTTTTATACATGTAAGATGTTTTTCCATTTAGACTTAACCATATAAAAATATTATTGAATATTCCTTAGGTAATAGATTGCATGTTTTGAGTCAGAGTTTTACGATTTTTAAAATTTGTCACCAAATAAAAAATTGTGAGATGGATGACAATAATGATGGCACATATGACATTACAAAGGAAAATGTTCATAATTTATAGTTTACAACTACTCGCACTCATCTCTTTAAAAAAATATTAACTTTTGAGAGTGGATGAGTCAAGTCAAATTGTAATTGACTAATTCTTACAAACTTAATGTAGGTCGTACATCAAATAGTTTTAAATGCCATAATATATTTTAAAAAAGGATTTACCATACACTTAAAACACATTTTTATTTTCATATTAAATTTCAAATAAAATATTTTAAATATAAATCATCCATTTAGATTTGTAAAAATAATGACTATTTTTTAAAACCTGTTTTGGATCATCAATTATTAAATAAGTTTACAAATAACTATATTCATGTATATCCATGCGAATATAAATATGTAATAAATAGATAATTAAAATAATGGTCATGTGTATAGAGAAATACACTATTTCTTATAAAAATCTATAATCATTAGATAGATGATAAATTAGTTTACTTAAGTTTCAAATAATGTTATTCCATTACTATTTTATATTATCTGGTCTACTAACATTAGGGTGCCTATTTTTAACACACAACTTTTACATTTTCATTAATGTTTAAAAGATGTTTCCTTAGAATGATTTAATTATGAAGAAAGGTGGATAACTCTTTTATATGTATATGGAGATGCATGTTTATATATATGAATGAGGCTTTCCCACGTTATCATTCTCTTTCTCTCACTCACTCTCTCTCACACACTCTCTCTCTCTCACACACATATACAAAAGGTTCGTTCACATCATCATATATTTTGAAGTTTTTTATTATAATATTTTTAAGGTTACCTTTAAAGTAAGTTTATCTTATATTTAAATATTTTACTTAATTTCACTTATATTTAATAAATAAACTTTATTTTTTCTTTAGTTATATAATAATTGATATCAAAGATTCAATTTTTTGAAAAGTGACAAAGTGAATGTTTTTCTGGTAGTAAGGAGTTTTTGGATTTATACAAGGTGTAGTTATTGAAAGTGGTCTTTAGTATTTGAAAATGATAAGTTTCATACAACATTACAATGTATGACTTGATCACCTAAACACGATATTAATTTTACATCATCTGACACAAGTATATTATCTTATGATTCAATCCTTTCATTCTACTACTATACACCTACCTAAACCTCACCATCTATTTCAAACCTTGTCAATATCTTCCAAAGGCATATCCATATTTTCAAAGTAGATGAACTATACATGGGTTAGTTCCAATAATTATTATCATTATCACCAGTCAAAAAAAAAATACACTGATCAAGAAAAAACCTTCTCCTAATAATGGTCATTTTATAATATCAAATTCATCTTTAGCATTCATGCATCAGCTTAGCAATTTGATGGTGTGAGGAATTATTCAAATGGATCCATATATAAAAAATTGAAGTCTCATTCAAAATGACCTAACACTTATCTAATATACATATAAACACTATTTCTTAATGATAAACTATTGTGTATTGTTCATAATATTCATACCTATCAATAGGAATAGTTAAAATTCAAGTTTGAAGAACTCAAAATCCAATCCAAAACAAGTAATTTTAAGTACCAAATATAATCATTGGCTACATGCACATAGTGAAGGAGAAAAATTACACAATCAAATTAGGTGGGAGAGCTACATGTGTCTTGATTTACCTCCCTGAATTATTGGATATGTAGGAAATTAAAAACCTTTATACATGCATGACTAGGTCATTTCATCCCATTACACTTCCTCCATTTTTGTAGGTTTATACCCATAATAAGAACATGTAGGGTTTTTAAGCAAAGGAGGTTGATTTTTATATCTATGTGTGTCATCAAGGTTTCAGATTGCAAACATAGAGTAATAAAATGTAGTCATATGTGACCATGCAATCACTTTACCATAATTTTGTGGAGCTTATTACTGACCAACATGTCAATATTGATTCATAATATTGACTTGATCATTTATAACTAAATAAACACTATAAAAATATCAATTTTGAAACTAAACGAATATCATAAAAGGTTATCCTTGGTTTTCAATTTTGAAATATAGTCACAGTCAACCAAAAAAATTAAATATCATGATATCCTTACTACTTTCTATATTTATAAAATGACCTAACAAAATTAATATAATAAATAATCAATTATTTACATTTAAATGTATGCTTGAATTCCATATCTATTTATCTTAATTATATTTAAAATTTATATCTTAATTAGATTAATCTAACCCATTGATCCAAATTAGGGTAAAATATATTGGTAAACATATACACATATCAAAAACTAAAAGGCCTTAGGTTTTCCTTCAGGGTTTCATCCTTCTATGGTTTCCAATTTTTTGTCTAAATGTTTCAAACCTAATTTATGACCTTTCACCATACAAAATACGCTTAATCTATCCAACTTTATCCCTAGCCTCGTACATCATTGGATGATCCCATCCAATGCCATCCATGACAAAAAAAAAATTCCTTGTACCTCTAAGACAAAGTGATATATTATCCCATAAAGAGTAAAATTAAATTCATATTCCTAAAATAGAAAAGGATATAATGAAATTTAATTTTTATTTTGATGATGAAATTATTCATGAATGTGTAAAAAAAATATTGTGTTTATATGGATCTCCATTGAAACATGATAATAAACATAATGAAAATGAACATAATGATAAAGATACTTGCAAAGGCCTATATATAATTGATATTAATAAAATTAATTGAGTACTTACGGACCAAGTTAAAGTATTATTTAAATTTCAAGAAGGACTCCATCAATGTCTTGAGGATGTGGGTGGAGTTATCAAATTGATCCTATCATCTAAGGCCACATGAAAAGATAATATTTTTACATATCATTTCCCTCAAAAATATCCATTTTCAAACATTATAAAATTATTTTAATTTAATTCATCCACCTTAGGCATTTAGACCACTACTAGAGGTACCATTCACATACCTACACCTTGAGTGATCTATGTGACATATGGCCAAAATAGGGGCAACAAGAGGATTTGAACATATTAAGATGCATATTACTACATATGCACCTTCACCCCATCTATAATAGTTACCTATACTCCATATAAAAACTCACATAAAGAAAAGTACAACATTAAATGCTAAGGTGTTGCAATTATATCAAGGAACATCGAGAGATATGCTTACCATGGATTTTAGTGCCTTGTTCCATAGCCAATTATCTCCCAAGATAGGTTCCTAACATTTAACTTAATGCTTCATATCTCCCAGACACCCATTTTAAAAAGGTAAATGTTATTTTGAGCAACATCTTATATCATTCCATGAATATTTATGTACTATGCATACAATGCTAATTTTTTGACCAACTCATTTCCAAGGAGTCTCAAAAACTATGCATCATGATGGATTTATTGTCTCCCTCTTGAGTTTTTAAGAGCATTCAACCCATTTGACAATAAATTCTTAGCTAATATTTTCATCAACATTGATGAGAATTTATGTTATGCATAAATTTTGAAGCTAAAGCAAGGATCTAATGACCTAATTAGTGACTGTGCTTTAGTATGAGATCATGCTAGACAAGATTAATAATGTTATGGTTGATAATGAAGTACAAGATATATTCAAACATTTTTTTCTAGCACCACTCCATGAATGAATTTTATTCTATAGGTACAAATCATGTTATGAGTTATTACATACAATGAGGGACATGGAAGTAAATATGAACAAACTTAAGTATACATAAAATCCTATGATTTCCTTAAAAAATGAAGTTTTAAAGCAAACCAAATTATATGGTCAAATAAAGTGATAATATTAATGAGATAAAGACTATAGTGAATGTAGTTTCAAAACCTCTAGACTAATTATGTTTAAAAAATCCAACAAAGATATATTTTTCATGATCACCATCACTTCCTCATGTCCTTATAAATAATCTATATAAGTGTAACATTATCACACTCCTTCCTTTACAAGATCTCTATCCTAGTTGACTTGGACCAATGAACTATGATGGTAATCTGTATTATGAGTATCATTAAATTGTGGGGCATTCTATGAATATATTTCTCAATATAGGACATAAGATACATTACCTTATAGATGATAACATTATCATTTTTTTACTCCTACAAAAAAATATTGAAAACAACACAGTAGAATCAAAAGTTGAATATTTTTAGTGATCTATTTCCTAAACATGAGTTAACAAAGACTAAGGACACTTTAGAGTTACATAATGCATGTAATATGCATCCTCAAATGATGACATATGATGATCCACTAGATACTATCATTGGTACAATCAATGATATTCCAGCCCAATTACTCATGATTAAATTTTTCAATAAAATGAAAGCTAATGATTGTTCATATCTTCAAGCATTATTTATATGAACCAGCATTGAAGAACAACCCATATAAAGTGTTATGATTGATAATGGTTAAATTACTAATTTTTTCACATTAGCACATTTCTAATATCTTGTATATATGAGAAACTATTTAGAAGATATAATGAAGTCACCTAAATGATTTTATGGATAGATAAATAGTATATTGGGATGCATATTATTAGATGTTCAGGTGGGATAAAATATATTACCCACATGATTCCTAGTACCACAGATTAATGGGGTACCCAAAATGTTTTTAGGATGCACATGGATAGAAATACTTCATGTATTTCCATCCATAATAAACCAATTCCTAAAATACATATACTTAAATAAAGTGGTTATAGTTCCATGACTATGGTATGAGTATCCCCTATAGTTAATGATACCTCCTCCTATACCCCCTCAACCATGACAATTTATTGATACACATGTTCAGGAAAATTATTCAGAGATGCATGAAACATACATTCAATATCAGTATTTAGACATCATTGATACACTTATTCAATTGAAACAGAGATAATAAAATATTACTTATAAAAAAAATCCACCTATACAACAAATTATTGCACATCAAATACACTAGAGAGTCAAATAGAGAGAGAAAAGGGCACCATAGTCTACAACACATAATCAATTGGTAATTTAGATAAATAAACATGTTCATGAATGAACACATGTATCGAGACACCCACATATTACACAATGGCTACTACATATTCTTCATCCTTCTAGACCCATTCATCACATCTTGAGTTCTGTAAGTATTGAGCATGATAGACATGATACACCACAAGATTCTATATCATATCTCAACCAATACCTAGTTTATAAAAGTTAAAAATATTCCAAAAATACAAATATTCTATATGATATTATTTTGGTCATCCCATTGAGTGCATTTGGTTAGTTTATACAAATTAAAAATATTTCAAAAATACAAAAATATTGAGATATTCAAAACATCCAAATTCAGGAGATGAACATAAAATGATTACTAGTTTAAATTTTTGCATATGTTATTTATCACATGATTGGTAAAGTGAATATTATCTACATACCTACATTTATTTTAGGATATCTGAATGTTATACAGGACAAATAGGTTACACATGGACATACAAAAGTTGAATTTCCATCTATCCATGGTCATGCCAATGGCATTGGGGGCATCTTATTCCACAAGTTTTACTATTACATGTTATATATTTATATGACCTTTGTACCATGTTTAGACACCTATATTTATTACACATGCCCTCCTAGTTACTCCTTTCTTACATAGTGACACATGATATGCCATTTTACTAAGATATGACATTAATAACTATGGATGTTGTAGACTAATCCTTTGTTCCATATTCCATTGATGTTATTACTATTTTAAATGATAGATTATTATGTGTGTTTCTATTTTGTGTGTCCTTTGACATTTATTGGTGTGACATCCTTGATGTAACATATAAGTGACAAATTTTTGTCCTCTTCCATATGGAAATTTCCTTATTTGTTACATCTAATGTCCCTTGTAGGTGGCCTTTGGCCTATGCATGAAAACTAACACTTGATTTGTTGAGATTACTAACACTTAGAGGTGTTTTGATATATATCATGGATTGTTTTTCAGTATAATTATTCTTAGATGCTTATATTTCATGTTTCGTTGATATACATATCTAGACATGACACTTACATGCACTCCATTACATATGCTACATATATTGTTTGATTCATACATACTAATACTATGATGAAAAATTCTCCACATGTTCAAATGATATTACATGATGATAAATTTATACATGACATGATACAGTTCATTATTTTTTTAATATGTGTGAATTACATGATACACACCTCATAACAAAATGGGATATTATAATGGACTTGTCTTAGAGACATAAGCCTCCATGCGCATAAAATCAAACCAAAGTACAAGTTTCATAACTTTTAAAAGTTAAGATGGTTTTGTCATAAGATTTTTTTATATAAATTATATAAATTTTCACATTGATACAATTTATAAGAATATATATTTTTTATTTTTCACATTTAGATACATTTGAGATACAGGTTCTCAAATTCAGCATATGCGTGCATATAGTTCTATATTAGTTTATATAGATTCTTAGGGTATAATATTTTTTATTTCACATATAAACAATAACATTTTTATATTTTAATGGAAAATGATTGTGTTTCCACCTCACACTTTTCAATCTTGCATACATGATGGGGGTATGAACATAATTCATTCCCTTATGATCGTGCATTTTTGTTTTTATATCAATTAACCTTGATCGATTTATAGAGAAACATTAAATTTTAATATAAAATCCATATGAAGTGGTTGATTCATTTTTTAAGTTAACCTTTCTTGGTTATCCCTCTCATTTACATGGATAGTGATTTATTTTTGAATTGAACCTAGTTATATGTTTCTCTCTCTTTATTTACATAGCTCTTCAAGTTAGTATAAAGTGTGATTTTTTCCACATTATTTAAGGTTTGGGAATATTTTATTCTCATATTAAGATCATACATAGTTTAAAAAATTGGCAATGATCAGCCCATTTTTATGATGCTTTAACAATGAAGCATAATCTTTGACAAGTTGCATAGGTGACATGGATTTCACCAATACAAAGGTGTAGTGTAAACCTTTTTATTTAAATTTAAATTTTGGTATTTAGAATATGTAAATTGAATTATTCATTTTTATTTCAAGATGCATAGAGTGAAGCTATAAATTTGGATCCATATCCAATAAAGAAAAGTGTGTTGTACACACTCAGGTACATTTTATCCTCTTACTCTATCAATTAAATTACTATAATAAACAAGGAGAATTAGTAGATAATAAAATATGGTCTTAAATAATTGATAATGGAAAGTTTGACACACATTTATTATGTATAACTATGCATCCAAACAAGGTCTTAATATGCCATCCTCTCACACTTTCATGATATCTTATGAGTCAATCTTTCCATTTAGACATTATAAACGTACATCAACCTCATTATTTATTTCAAACCTAATAAATATCATGCACATACGTCCCTAAACTCTAAGAAAATTACACCTATTCATGGTTTAGTTTTTATGGTGATAGTAATTATCACCTTTAAATGATTAATTGTAATATTCAGAATCAACCTACACCAGGCAAAAATTATTTTATAAAATCAAACCTATCCATATGGTATCCCCTTCATACCAATACATTATTGGTGTGATATATTCTTCAAATGAATCCATATATAAATAAATAAATCAATATCTGATTCTAAATACCTCAAACTTATCTCATATACATCCATACACTATTACGCACTAAGAAAATATTCCATATTCTTCCCTATTTTCATACTTATTACTAGGAAAAGTCACAATAATTATTTTAAGAACTCAAAATTAAAGTCAAACAAATATTTTTAAATTACAAAATTAAATCATTATTTGTATACAAATAGAAAAGGAACACAAATATAGAATCACACTATGTAGGAGAACTGCTTATGGATTGATTTCCCTCCTAGGAGTATTGATAGATAAGAAATATAAAATTATTAAATATGAGTAATTTGGGGTAGATAATACCATTAAATTTTTCCCCTATTTTTTAGTTTCATATCCCTTATAAGCACATTTTAAATATTTTTAAGAAAGGGAGGATCAATTATGAATTTTGAATGTCATAAAGTTAGGGATTATAAACATAGGGAAATAAAAGACTAGTATAGGTAATTATACAATCATTGTTTCATACTTTTATGTAGGTTAATATTGACCATTAAGTTGGTATCAATGGTTGGTACTAATCGACTATGTATAAATGACCCAACATATAGACAACATATCAATTTTAGAATGAAATAAACCACACCATTATGACCCCTTATTTTCAATTCATGAGTACAATCTCATTTATACAATCAACCATAAAAATATAATTATCATGTTTTTTATTACCATATATATATATATATATATATATATATATATATATATATATATATATATATATATATATCATATGCTTTTTTGAAAATAAATACCAAGATTTAAATAAGTTTATTTTAATACTGAAGTAAAACGACCTTATGGATCCAACTACCCATTTATAAAATGTTAACTTTAATTACTAACATAGAATTTATATATTTATAAATCACTAAAGGGTGTGTCAAGATAACAAATGCATGCTCGTTTTATTTTAACATACTTTTTCTATAAAAAATATAATTTTTTTATAATATGTATTAAATTTGATAGATCTATTTAGATTATAATAAATGACATTTAATCATAATTGTTAATGTAAAGTAGGCTTGATTGAAATTTAAATTGACAAGTGGAATGTTATACTAATAATAAATACAACCAGATATATGATGCCTATATTTTTTGATATTTGGTTGACTATAAATAACATTTGATAGTGAAAAACAACATAAAAAATGACTTTAAAAGTTTAGGATCAAAGGCAGAACTATTAATTTTTATAGACATGACCACGCTCTCTAAACAACAACATAGGTCGATCATGATTATTAACTATTGACTTGTCTTCTTGATAGTGAAAAAATAATAAATTTTCCAAATTTTGCACCTATATATGATAAGAGGACTAATTTTTTAATTCTATTTTGTTATGTGGAAGTCACTATTTTCCTTATCTTTTCCTCAAAAACCTTAGGGATACTTGTGAGATCTATAAGCCTACAAAAAGGGAGGATAATTGTAATGGGTTGAGCTAACCCAAATCAACGCCTTGGTGATTTAATTTCTATGATATTCATATTCAAATTATATAATTATGAAATCAAGACACACATAGTTCTCCCACCCAAAACAATTGCATAATTACACTTTTTGACTATGTGTATGAAACTATAAATTTGGATTTGGTACTTGACAATGTCATCTCTTAACTCGCTTTGAGATTATTCAAAGTTGATTTCACACTTATTCTATTTATTTTTATTGAATTTGGGAAGAATATGTAAACTTTATTTAATGTATATTAGTGTAGAAGATAGATTTTAGATAGATATCAAGTCATTTAGAAATAAGATTTTGATTTGATTATATAATGAAATGTTTTAATACTTTCCTTGAGATGACCTTGAAAATACTATATAAGGACCCAATTAAATATTTAAAATTTGGAATATAGACATTAAATGGCATAAATACAAGGTTACTATAGGATTATAGGGCCACAACAATTGACTTGATTTTTTAGGGTGGACCTATCCCATAGGGAAGTATAAATAAAGTTTGAGAATTTAAATTTAAGTTATTTCATGGTAGTGATGGTGAACATGGGGTAAACCCAATATATAGATAACTGACTAGGGGAATGAAAAATATGATTCATGTATTTAGGTGATATTCAAGTGGTTCAGGATGTGTCAAGTACTTAACATTATCAAGTACATGTGACACTATTTAGGTGTCTCAAATTTCCCATAATTTATTATATTAATCAATTTATAAATTAAATGATAAATATAAACTAAATTGTGCACAACAATAGTTTAATAATAAACTCCAATTGTTCATGGACATAATTTTAGCAAACCCTAAAACAACACATTTTAAAATTTTAAAAATCTGAACTTTGAAATTTCAAAATTTATAAGAGAGAAAGGAAGGAGTAACTTATAGTGAGATGAAACCATATTGACCTATAATATATAATATCATGATTAATAATTGGATATATTTATTCCATTTTTGAAGCACTTGGATATATGATTCCTTATGTTGAACCACTGGCAAATTGAGAGTAATCAAGTCCCAATTTTGAATAACCTATCAGACCCTTGAGTTGTAAAGATGCCTAATAAAACTATCATAAATGGTAAAATTTACCTAATATACTAATCTAAATAAAGTGAAACCATGATGGATTATCTAAATATGATTTGAATACCATTTTGTTTCACTTAAATTGAACATACATCACCTATAATAGAAATTAGAACCATAAAATGGGTTGGATAATACTAATTCTAACTAGATACGTATCTAGACTCTATTTGTATGATAAAAATAAAATGAAGAATATTCATTCTCCCATCATAACCTATATGCCAATAAATTCTAAGTGAAGTTAAAACCATTTTCCTCTAAAATTATATTACAGTTCATATGCACATGAACAAATATCATGCCTTGTAAACTTTGAAAAAATTTATGCTTTAATGAGATAGTATCATGACCCCATGAATCTATGTCAAATTATATATAATTAAAATCACTATATGCTTAATTTAAATTTTATTTAATACATGTATCTTGTGTTTCTATAATTATTTTGCGTATGCATCCAAGTGTCTATGATTATTCACTCAAGTCTTTGTAAATTGAGTGCATATGCGTGTCATATGCCTTCATAATTTGTAAAAATGTGTCTTTATACAACTTGTGTCTAGCTTATGAATTACTTAAAATATTTTAAACATGTACTCTAAATCTTTGAAATATGCATTCTATCAGAAATTGAATTTTATATGTTCATAGAGAGGCTTCCTTTTTAGATTGTAATGATGTAGCCTACAAGTCACTCATATAAAAAGAAGAGTTAATTTTATAATTTGATAAATATATAATCATGTAGCATCATGTCATCATGTGGAGATTATGCCATCATATTAATGTAGTTGCCACTGATGTAGGTAGCATATCGAATACAAGGCATACATGTGTCATGTCTAGATAGATATAATAATGAGGCATGTAGTAAGGTGATCATATTTTAAATTTAGACTACACAGTATAACTTCATGAGACATATCATCACATAAATAATCAATCTCAACAAGCCCAACATACAATGTCACAAAATGTCACATGTAATGGTAATGTCCAAAAATAAAGAATATGAACATGTTGCTAAAAATAAGGAAAAGTGCCATATGCAAAGGATATTAAGAATGTCACAAACAAAGGAAATAAATATGCTTCACGCACAAGTCCAAATGGCCATACTCAATGATAAATAAGTGTTGGGCCTATCATTGACTATATAATATACATTTAATAACCATAGAATAAGTGAAATCTAATCTAAACTATTTATATGTATAATATTTACATCATATAAAATTAGCATATTCATGTATCACATTATAAGATAATAGTAATTATCAAGACACTTATATGACATGTATCTCAACATGGTATAAAAGGTAATACATAGATATAACTTATGATAATGTAACATATATAATAAGATGCCACTAACATACACATGGTTATTGGGTAGAAGAGATTCAAACATATAGGAATTCATGTACAATACGTATGTCCTGTATGACATTCATATAACTCATGAAATGATATTTCTATGGTAAGTAAATATTCTATCTACTAAAACATGTGATAAATAACAAATTTAAAGAACTGGACTAGTAACTCATGTCATGTTTAGGTCCTTTTTTAAAATAGTATTTTGAATGTTTTTGTATTTATTTTGAAACTTTTATATTTTTGACACATTATAAAAGTGATTGATAAGGATTTGGAGATAGATGAATAAGATGTATATAATCATCTATAACATGTTTCAAGTCATGTAAATGTGGATTAATAAACACAATTTTTTTTATACATGAAGATAGGTAAGTATAGTAAGGTATTTTAAATAGAGATTGCACAAAAAATGTAATGAGATCCATAACTATGTTACAGCTAACATAGGGACTAGACCAAGTCAATAAATCACCAATTACTTCATTATAAAGTGTTTAACCACTTATTATTTAGATAGAGGAGAGTTATTGTATGAACACTCACACACACCTATCTACATACATCCTATATGGCCTTCTTAACCAAGCCGTTACCAACCTATAAACTTAATTGAGCACCTATACAGACCATAAAATAATCTATACATCATTGGGTAGATTAATAAACAAATGCCAAAGGAAAAATAAATTTAGTAGAAGAATCATCATACCAAGCTTGATTAAGAAAGATCTACAAATCTTCAGATAATAACCAATTATTATTGAAAGGACTATCTCCAAAAGTAATATAATATTAAGTATTTTTTTATCAAAACACTTCATTAAGTTTTAATACTGGTAGGATTGTATGTAATTACTATATATTTGATCATTATACCATGATCATCATAAGATTCACTTTTCTTATTCCTTTGTACAATGCTCTACATTCAAGTTTATATATTCTATTCACTTGTTCATTCTTATAATTTAGCTAAGTTTTATTTAGGTTTACCATGATGGATGTATCTACATAAGTAGCCATCACATCACTTAACATGCTCAAATTAATTTCAAACATACTACTAATTAACCATCTCACAACCCTTGGAATAGAGATTAATCCCTTACTTCAAATTTATATGCGTCAATTAGTCAATGTGTGAGCAATACAAATGCATCAGATCATAATAATATGATATTCATTGTATCTTTACATTTCAACAACCATGCTTATGTTCTACATGTGACATTCATAAAGTTCACCTTATCCTGCAGTATAATTTGGGATTAGTTACTATTTTTGCCTTCGTGAGAAAGTAATAAATAAAATAGTTTTCATTTAGTTTATTTATCAAGTTAGGTGATTTACACCAAGTACATAAGACCACTAAGTTTTTATTTCCTCTTAGTTATTTGAAAAATAAATTATATTATCTTTAAACTTGTAATAACTTAATTACTCAAGATAATATTAATCATTTTCACATGGTTTATTATGATCATAAAGCTTATGTATTATTTCCATTAAATGCATAATTTGACAATAAATAATAACAAGGATTCCCTCTTGAAAATGAATGCATACTTTATTTAACCTGATTATAGGTTATTATTTTAAGACATCATGATTATTTTACTAGTTAAGATTCAAGACTAAGGTATTCAATAGAATATATGATCCAATTCATTTTTATCCTTTGAACATATCAACTTAAGGTAGACCCTTATAACACATTTAAAAAATCATGATTTTTTATTAAGTTCATTAACAAGTGTCCACCTATTTTAGTTAAATTTAAGATCTAAATAGACCAAGGTAAATAACTAATTGAAAAAAATAAGTATGATCACTTTAATATTTTATATCTCCCATCTAAATATTTAGAACAATAGTTAACACTTCACAACTTCTAAATCTCATTGTCATTTATAAACAAATAATTTTAAATAAAAACTCTATATAAGAATTAGATACACTTGAGTATTTTGCTCAAGGTAATGTGGTCACATCAATTCTAATATTTAAACTTAGCAACAATAACTAATTACATATTAAGAGAACACACTCCTATATTTTAAAATCTAACAAGAGTTAACTCACTAAATTGAACGATAAGAAATTGTTACAAATACAACTAATATGTGATATTAAATTATTTCCTTATCATAGAAAAACACTAAATGAATATCCATAGTTCTATTCACAATCATATAATAAAATTCTCATAAAAAATCTTTAAGCTTAATGTATTCAACAACATAGACAATGAATTTGTAAAAAAAAACTTTCCATTATATACATCCTCTTAAAAATGCAACATATTCTAAATAAAACCAACAATACTAGAATAGTTGTTATTTAAAGGTATTGGAATTTTTACTATCAACAAGGATATAAAATTATCTTTATGTTATGAATTCTCTTGAAACCTATTGAAACCTATTATGTAGGCCAAATTAAACATAATAATATCATTTAATAATATAACTTAATAATCAATAATGGATATAATACAACACAAGAATCAAACCCATTTTATTATTTTTATAGTAGAATCCACAAATAATATTTTATCTAACTAATTCAAAAGAATACATATCTTGAATAAATTAAACAAGTAAACTATCTTCTTATAATTCAAAAAAATAAAACCCATCTATTTAGTCCCAATAATCCCAACCATAAGTAGTCCTAGATCACCCCAACCATCATTTGGTTGCATATTTAGGAATCATGGTAGGTGATAACAAAGGACAAAAAGAGAGACAAAAAAATTGAGCTTGTCTCAATAAATATCTAATAAATAAAAGAAAAGAAAAACTTGTTCACATTCCAACTCACAAAGATTCCTTGCCTTGGCACATAATCGAATGGATACAACTCATCATACTGAGCTTCATAATTTAAAACTTGAATTTTATTTAACAAAGATAACCTAAAATTTAACTTTTTACTTTTTATAATCCATGCATTAAATGCCAAAACATCAAAACTAGGTAAGCAGTATGGGAACATAGTTCTTTCAAAAATTAATAATAATGAAAAGATCTAAGTACATTCAAAAGGATATGGAATCAAAATATAATCAATAATAATCATAAAACCTTCAACACTTATGTCATAATAATAACTCATAAAACCCAGCTTTAATAACTAGGTAACCACCCACAAGAGTCATGCACTTACTTCTAACAATAAATAATACACCCTGTAGTCACAAACAACTTGATATACACTTACATTTCTAATAAAACCATGTACGAGACCAATAGTTAATATTGACCTAAAATCAAAATCATAACCAAATGATAAAATAAAACCAAGATTTTAATTCAAACCCTTATGACATATCCTTCATATTTTATATGAAATGATTTCAACCATTCACAAAACATACATCTCTGATTCAATAGATAATAAAATTTTCATCTAAAATCCAAATGAAATGATTTACAAAACCAATGTAATAATAAACACAACATAATAATAAATTTTTCAAATGGTGATATTCAACTCCCATAATCTATCCAAGGTTAATCCAAAACCATTTTACCATTATATTCAAAACCCTAATAATAATAGAAACATGGTCCTCAATATATATGTGTCAGCATAACTAAAATAAGAATGCATTATACCCAAAACCAACAGCATCTACAAGTGAGAAAACCCATTTCATAAAAATGTAGGGTTTACAAAACAAACATAATCACCTTATTTATATTGATGCACCAATGATATGAGATTAAAACCATTAAAAGAGAGAAACTAGAATGGACACACACACACACACAAGCTGAACACCTGCTATTCTAAAAAATAAGAATAAAAAAATTTACTTGGATACCTCTAATAGAATGTAATAACAAATTTAGTCACCTTTTCCTCCACTTCACTTCCCTCTTCCAAATTCTAAGCTTTCTATGTATTTTATAGTTTTCTATATGAAGAAGAAAACACAACAAAATTTGTAAAAAGATTCCCCCATAAAATGTTATAGTTTCCAAATGGCACTGAAATGAAACCAAAAAAACATATGACCCAACTGAATTCTCTCAACCCCCTTTTACTTTTTGAAACACAAAAATATCATAGACTATAGTTAATGCCACCAAAAATTACAAACAAGTTCAAGGTGGTTCATGGCATTTTGGCTAGTCCAAACTATATTAAAATGTGACTAGGACTATGTGAATTAAAAGATGTCACCGATTACCTTAGACCACCTTGCAAGCCATAAACTAGCTAAAATAGTTGCAAAAAAAGCACTTAATAAAAAATAATTCATAAGCACAAAACCAAAATAGACATCAGATATCAATAAAATATTGACTCTTAATGAGTCAAAAATAAACAAGGATAATACAATCAAAGCCGCATAATGTAAAGACAAGAGATAAGCACAAATA
The DNA here is from genome assembly GCA_037957365.1 of Torreya grandis. Lineage (NCBI taxonomy): Eukaryota > Viridiplantae > Streptophyta > Pinopsida > Cupressales > Taxaceae > Torreya > Torreya grandis. The sequence continues at coordinate 1,375,326 of JARHVA010001138.1, forward strand.
TGAAACATGTAAATTAACTACTAGCAAAATCTTGACTCTTAATGAGTCAAATTCAAAAAACTAAAGCATGAATGGAAATCAAGACTTGTAAGCACAAGTAGACGGTCTACACAATATGCAATGATGAAAGATGGAAAAAATGACCAATCAATAACCTAGCAAAAAATAAACTATTCTATTATTTTCGTAGATCATAAAAATATTATTTGTCCTTTTACCATTCCCCAACTATCAAAATCTAGAATCAACTTGGATTATGAGCATTTATCCATACGGTCACCAAAAGACCATCAATAGTATATGGATGAGATAATCATAATAATTTCACTAAGTAAAATAAATAAATTAAATGATAGATCATTTTATTCTTAATTCATGAAACATAATTCATCTTATTAAAATATTATTCATATTTAAAATTCCAAATTAACTTATTACCCTTGTGCTACAAGGAATTTTTTGGGTTAGCCAACTTCTAAAAAATTCAACATACCCTTTATAATAACCAGCTAGCCCCATAATGTTACATACTTCATGTATGTTTTTGGGAGAAGGCCATTCTTAGAGTCTTAGTATTAGCTATATCAACAAAAATACCAAGCTTAAATATTATGTGACATAAATAATGAATCTTAGTTTCGAAGAAATCACACTTAGGTAACTTACCATACAAATTTTGTTGCCTTAGCCTTTGCAACACTAAACACAAATACTATTCATATTTAGTTACACTCTTAGAATAGATTACTATGTCATCAAGAAAAACTAGAATAAATTTATCTATAAAATCTTTAAAAACACTATTCATTAGACTCATAAATTTAGCGTGTGCATTAGCTAGACAAAAGGGCATTACCATAAACTCGTAATGTCAATACTGAGTTCATAAATAAGTCGTATGAATGTCCTTTTCCATGATTTTCAACTGATGAGAGACTAATATCAAGTCTATCCTAGAAAATATAGTTGTATCCTTCAATTGATCAAACAAATCATCTATAGTTGGAAAAGGATAAAAATTCTTGATAGGAACATTATTAAACATGTATTAGTAAACACATAACTACAAGGTTCCATATTTATTTTTTACAGAGCCCATAGGTACACCCCAAGATGACACACTTGGCCTAATTATACCACTTTCTAGAACTCTTGTAGTTGATATTTAAGCTCCTATAGATATGCCACATTCATGTTGTAGGGAGTTTTGTTATGTAGGATCTACTCTTGTCATTATGTCAATCACAAAATAAAATTCTCTCTAAGGAGGAAGTCCAGTTAACTTTTTTAGAAACACGTCATAAAATTATTTTAGAAAAGGAAAGTATTTGTAAGTAGTTTCATTTTCAGGCACAATTTTCTAAATCTAAACATATAGTTCGTAGCCTTTTCATACAACTTTATTTAGTTGTAAACTAACATAAGCTTATGTACTTTTATATTAAGAAAATCTTGAATTTATGTTGCATTTTTTAAGTCATCACAGCCATTTATAAGATTATTGCATTAGTTCAGGACAACTTTATGCTACTGCAACTCATCCATTCCAAAAATTCAATTGTAAGATCCAAGGTGAGATAAGAATAAATATATTCTGGTCTAAAAACTTCCTAAATCCAACACTACTTGCTCAAGGCATTTGGATACTATAACTTTCTTTTTTGTACTGAATTCAACCTCCCAACTTTATTTTAATGTCATAGGATATAGATTGCATATATTTAGAATTTTAGGGGAAATGAAACTATATGTTACACCTGAATAAACCAGAATAGAAAGTGAAAAAACATTTAATTTTCCTTAGATATCTATACGAGTGGTTTATAAATTCACATTATGATTATCTATAGCTACATATACTCTATACTTGGTTGATTGTCCTAATTATATTTTTTGATAGTGATTATCACCACTCTCCTAATAAACCCAATGGTACTCCTAGTAAACCTATGGTTTTGATCATATTTATAAAAACTATTAGGTGAATTTGACATATTATTGATTTAGATTGTTGACTATTTTACTTAAAATCTTTCCTCACCTTTTAATGAGATTTACCTTCTCTTCTGCTAGATGAGAAAATTTAGTGGTAGCAGTCAAAGTCTAAAGTTTGGTCATGTTGACATCATGCATCAATATTTCTTTTAATTCTAAATTTAATTTTCTCACTTTATTTTCTTCATCATGCATGTAGTTAACATGATGCAATAGATTCAACAACTTATTTTCATATTTAGAACCACTATCATATTTTATTACTTTAACAACTAAAAATTAGTTATTTTTTATTCTATAAAGTTTGAGCTAAGATACCTCTTCTTGAAATACCTTTCAAAATTAAGCCAGGTAAGAGTCATTGGATGGTATCCCTCTAAAACACAAAGATGATTCTACCATAGAGATATAGCTCTAACTAACTGATAAGAAACCACTCTTACCTTCACATTAGAAGGCATATTATGCAGATTAAAGTACTTATATAGGTTAACCATCTAATAATCAATTGTGTCACATAATTATTCACTTGAAAAGGCTGGTGGGGATGGATTTTTTAATTATTTGATAATGGGGTCAACCAAATTTACAAGGTTATATTGGGGATCCAACTCACTAGCATGTCCTTCTTCTCTAATAGGTACCTCATTAGGTGTAATTCCATATAAACTATTCAATCTATGTTCTTACATTTCTAGCTTTCTTTGAAGAGAATTTAAGGTGCTTAGTATTATATTTATAACTAACTCTCATTTAGCATTAGGATTATTTTCATCATGGTTGGGGGATCCAACATTACTACCAACATTATTGAGAGGATGTTATTTTATTTTAGGAATATTGGCCCTATGACCTATACCTCTACTTCTACTTATACCAAGGTTAACATCCATCAAGTTGCTCTCTACCATTCCCAATCTTCTTCTCACCATCTTGTGGTGAAACAAACAAAAAATCAATCAGAAAAATAACCAATAAAATTACCCAAAGTTCCCTAGAGTAGATAAACTTACATTGATACGATATTGTAATAACTATAATTTATTTTTATACACCAAGATAATTAAGTACAGTACGATGATTTTAAATAGAGTTAACATGGAAAATATAATGAGATATTTAAATATTTTATAGCCAAAAAAATAACTATACCAAGTTAATAAATCACCAACAACTTAATTAGGAAGCGTTTAACCACTTAGTATTCAAATATAAGTGATTTAATGTATGAAAACTCACATATGCCTGTTTACATAATTCCTATATAGACTTCCTAACTAATCCATTAAAAACCCATAAAATAAACCAAACACTTGTACAGATCATAAAATAATCTACACCTCATTGGGTATACTAGAAGGAGTTCAACAAACAAATGTGAAAGGAGAAACAAATTCAAAAAAAGAATTAACATACTAAGCTTGCATAATTATGATGTATAAATCTTCAGATAACATCTAATTATTATTGGAAGGACTATTTTCAAAGGTAATATAATATTAAGTAGTTTTTTTCAAAACCCTTCATTTAGTTTTAGTAATGCTAGGAATGTACATAAGTGCTATCTATGTGATCATTGTATCATATTCATCTTAAGAATTACTGCACTTATGCCTTCATATAATGGTCTAGCATTAATTCTATTTTTTTATCTTTTATTCACTTGTTCATTCTTAGAGTTTAGGCAAATCTTATTTATGTTCACCAAAATGGACATATCTACATATAGGTAGCCATCACATCACTTAACATGATCAAATTAAGTTCATACATGCTACTAATTAACCCTATCACAACCCTTGGAATAGAGATCAAACCCTTACTTTCAATTTATATGCATCACTTGGTTAAGACGCAAGCAATGTAAATGCATCAAATCATAATAACATAATATTAATTTTATATTTATGTTTCAACAACCATGATTAAGTTATACATGTAAACATTCATAAAGGTCACCTCATCCTACAATATAGTTTGAGATTAGTTACTATTTTTACATTCATGATAAGGTACCAAATAATTTATTTTTTCTATTTCATTTATCAAGTTAGGTGATTTACACAAAGTCAATAGGACCCCTAAGTGTTTATTTCATCTTAGTTATTTCAAAAATACATGCTATTATCATTAATATTGTAATAACTCATTTACTCAAGACAATATGAATCATTTTCATGTGGTTAATTGTGATCATAAATCTTATTTATTATTTCCATTAAATGAGTAATTCAAAAAACAAGCAATAACAAGGATTCCCTATTGTAAATGAATATAAAATTAGTTTAACCTAATTATGCATTATTATTTTAAGACCTCATGATTATTTTATTAGTTAAGATTAAACATTAAGGTATTGAATAGAATCTATGAATCCAAGACATTTTTATCCTTTCAACATATCAACTTAAGGTATCAAGTTCATTGATGAGTGTACATCTCTTTTAGTTAACTTTAAGATCTGAATAGACCAAGGTAATAATGAATTGAAAATAATAAGTATGATCAATTTAATATGTTATATTTCCCATATAAATACTTATACCAATAGTTAACACTTCACAACTTATAACTCTCTTTGTCATTTATAAATAGTAATTATATTTAACAACTCAATATAAGAATTAGATAAACTTGAGTATTTTTCTCAAGGTAATGTGGTCACATTAATTCCAATATTTAAACATATCAAAAATAGAAAATTACTTCTTAAGAGAACACAATCTTATATTTTTTAATCCAACAAGAGTTAACTCACTAAAATGAATGACATGAAACTATTAAAAATACAACTAATATGCTATCTTACTTATTTCCTTATCAAATAAAAACACTAAATGAATATTCATAGTTATATTCATAATCGTACAATGAATTTCTCATAAAAAAATTTATATCTTAATGTCTTCAACCACATAGGCAATGGATTTGGAAAAACAAATTTCCATTATATACATCCTCCTAAAAATACAACATATTCTAAATGAAATTGATGGCACTACTTAAATAACTTTTATTGCAAGGTATTGATGTTCTTACTATTAACAAGAATATAAAATAATATTTATGTTATAAATTATCTTAGCAACAAGTGAACCCTATATATGTAAGCCAACTTAAACATAACAATATAACTGAATAATACATAATGGATATAATACAACATAAGAATCAAACCCATATTATTATGTTTATAACACGGTCCACACAAAAATATTTTTTGCAACTACTTCACAAGATTTCACATCCTGAAGAAATCAAACAATTAAACCATCTACATGAAATTATAAAAATACCAAACTAACCTCTCTAGTCCCAATGAGCCAAACCATAAGTATCCCTAGACAAGATCAACTATCAATTGGTTGCAGATTCAGGTAGTAGAGTAGGTTATATTAAAGGATAGAAAGATATTCAATAACTTTGAGCTTAACTCAATATACATCTAATTTAAAAAATAAGAGTAGAACTGATGCACAATTTATTAAAATTAATAATGCATTTTTTTAAAATAAATTATTTTTAGATCAAATTTTGTTTTGCATTCTCTGGACAAAAGGTGAATACTTGTGAGGAACCTCTAGAGAAAACTAAAACCTTCACCATTACTCTAGAGAATGCAAAACAAATCTTTAAATCCCCTTTTTAATTAAAATAAAAACTTTAGTGTTGATGATACAACTTGCATGGTTGTATAATATGGAGAATGACATTAAAATTTTACTTCTCTCTATTGAAGACTTGGTAGATATTAATTCTCCAATTGAGAATTTAAATGAATCAGTTCCCTTTTGCTTATAATGTCTTTCATAGAATAATAACCATGCACAAATCTTTTCTTATTTTCATTTCTTAGAATTACCAAATTACAATTTAGTAATGTCTAAGCAAGATACACTTTATATTTTTCTTTAAAGCATACTGTGTTCCACTTAGGAATTTCATATATGCTATAAATATAAATTTGGAAACTTTATAATATCATTCCAATTTTGTGACTAGCTATTGAACCATAATGACCAGTTGGCACCACATATAATGATTAAAATTTGAGTAGAATTTAAAAATGGTATAATTTTATTTAATACACCATACCAAACTTTCTTAATCACTTAATAAACATAAATCAATTTGTCTTCCGATTAAATACATATCAGATTTAAAAATACAAAATTATGGTCAAAATCTAATTTTATATGGATAGATCTACTTAGTAGTTGTTACACCATTACCTAGGTCATTTCACTTAGCATGTTGGTCTCAAACTACAAGATGATCCAAAAGAAGTCAAAGACATTTATTTACTCATAAGTCAATTTATGCAATTACCTATACCAAACATTATAGCAAGTCATCCAAATTTTTCATAGTTATATTTAGACAACCAATGAAAAAGATTTGAATAAAATAATATTTTATTTTGTGATTCTATTATTTAGCATCTAGCAGTCCTCTAGAATTGATTGATTGATCCATATACATGCAACTGATCATAATAACTAAAAGTGTCACTTAAATTACCACTCTAAATTTTTTTTATTAATAAACTTCTCAAATTTATTACTAAGCATGTAATATGCCTTTAAAATAGTTTGGAATCACTTTCTTTTATGAGGATAATAATAATAAATTAAAACCACTAAAGTATAAAAATTCTTTATTTAAAATAAAACAAGAGATACACCACTAGTTGGACTATAGTATTCCAAAATTATGATCTTCTTGAAACAACCAATTTATTTTATTTTTGATAATTTCCATGATTTATTGGAAATTTAGAAATGTTTCCTCCAGTGATAGCTGAAAACAAAAAAAACTCACTTATACAAAAGATGTTCTTTTTTATTAAATATCTCTAACACTATATATTTTCAAACACATAACCCCATAACCTAATACATTTTAAAAATTTATAAGGACCTTTCATCCTTTTTTTTGGGATGGAGTATCCATTCATTGGAATAAATACTAAACTTAGATTTTTAGATATGAATTATCCAAGATTATTTAATACTATCTACACAACTTGCTAATTTGAACATTCTAGACTACTACAACTATTGCCAACTTGACAACTGGATAAATTTTAATTTATACCCTTTTTAATTTTTTTAACATACATAATAATTATAAAATTTAAAATTATAGAAAATAGAATAATTTAATAACACCCCTAAAATTCACTTGCATCAAACCATTAGGGTAGAATAAATGATCACTCATGAACCCCTGTTCATGAGTTGTTCATAAGTTGCTCCACTGTAACACCATACTTGTTGAATTTTGAAGCTGACATCCAAGTTATATCCTTAACTAGATTATTTTTCCATTTTACTAAATAATGGAGGTAGTCTTTGCCTCTAGTTTTTTTGACAATTTGTTTATCTAGAATAGTTTTAGGTTGTTCTGGTAATTTCTTTAGCAATTGTTGCTTCCATTAAATTTCTTATTTTGCTTCATCTTCAAAAATAATTTCTTGTTCATCACCTTCACTATAAGGATATAGGTCAATGACATTAAATATAGGTGATATTCCAATATCTATTGGAAGCTCCAATTCATATGCATTTACTAAAAAAAATTTGAGGATTTTATAGGGTCCATTCTTTAATTTAAACTTATTATATTCTCCTCTTGAGAATCTTTATTTTCAAAAATGTGCAAGTACAATATCTCCTACCCAAATTTTACTTATCTTCTTTTCAGACCTACTCTCTATTTATTTTTGAATTTACCTATAGCCTTTGTTTTACCAGTTCTTGAAGTTCTTCCATTGCTATTACAAATTCTTCTCCTTCAACACTTTTTTTTCTTGTTTACCTATATTTATCAATTTATAAATTCCTCTGGGATGCATTCCATATAAAATTTGGAAAGGACTCATACATGTACTTGTATTTGGATAATCATTATAGGCAAATTTGACTTGCGCTAAGACTTGATCCCACTGTTTGGGATGATCACTTACCAAGCTTATCAAAATATTTCCTAGGATCCTATTAAAAACTTCATTTTATCCATCTATTTGAGGATGGTAGGTAGAACTAAAAGTTAATTTTGTGCCCAAATTCTTCCAAAGAGTCCACCAAAAATGTTCAAAGAATTTTATATCTCTATCTAAAATAATATTATTAGGTGACCCATGCAATCTTACTACTTCGTTGAAAAATAAGTTAACTATGTGAGTTACATCACTGGTTTTATATCAGGGTATAAAATGAGTCATTTTTGAAAATATATCTACTACAAAGATAGAATCATTCCCTTTTTGTGTTTTTGGTAAACCCAAAACAAAATCCATACTTACAAAATCCCATGGTCTATTGGGAATGGATAATGGATTATATAACTCTATGTTCCGACTTCTTCCTTTTGCAAGTTGACACAATCCACAATATTCAAAAAATGTTTTTACATCAGTTGACATAGCTAGCCAATAGTAAAAATCATTTACCTGAGCTAATGTTTTATCCTATCTAAAATGTCTTACAAGGCTATGATTGTGCTTTTCTTTAATGAGAGTTTCTCTAATAGATACATTTGGAATATAAAGCTACTTGCCTTTAAATAGAATTCCTTCTTCTAACATATAAACCATCTAATGGATTCCATCCTTTCTTGTAGTATATTTTCAAGCTTCATATGCTTCTTTAAAATCTGCATCATTTTCTTACATTTCTTTTAGTGCATCAAATCTTGTAACATTCACCTGTATTTCCTGTAAAACCAAATTTCCTATAAAACCAAATTTATTTTGCTCAAAGCATCAACAACCTTTTTAGATTGGCCACTCTTATGTTTAATAACAAATGAAAAATTTTGCAGAAATTCTACACACTTAGCATGCCTTTGATTTAATTTATTTTGAGTGTTGATAAATTGTAAGGCATGATTATCAGTAAATAAAACAAATTATTTTGGCATTAGATAATTCTTCCATTTATTCAAAGCCTACACTATAGCATAAAATTCTTGATCATATGCTAAATACTTATTTTTGCCTCATTAAGTTTCTCAGAAAAATAAGCCACTTGTTTACCTTCTTGACTTAGCACTGCTCCTATTCCAGTTTCACTTACATCACATTCCACTTGAAACAACTTACCAAAATCAAGTACTGACAATATAGGTTGATTTGTGATTTTATTTTTCAACATCTGAAAGCTTTTATTAGCTACTTTAGTCCATCTAAATGATTGATTTTTCCCTTTAATGGTTTCTATAATAAGAGCATAGATATTGCTAAAATTTCTGATAAACTTCATGTAAATGCTAATAATGCCATGAAAACTTCTTAGCTCAAATGGATTCTTGGGTGTAAGCCATTCTTCTATAGCTTTTACTTTGTCTTTGTCCATATTTAACCCTTATTTTGAAATCACAAAACTCAAATAGATTAACTCTATTTAAAAAAACACACTTCTTAAGGTTAATCAATAACCTTTCCTCCTACAACTTCTTCAAAACCAATCTTAAATGTTCAAGATGCTCATCTCTTGATTTACTAAAGACAAGAATATCAGAAAGATAAACAATAACAAATTTACTTATGAATGGCTTAAATATTTCATTCATAAGCCTCATAAAATCACTTAGGGAATTTTTCAACCCAAATGGCATTACCAGCCATTCATACAAGCCATGATTTATTTTAAATGCTATCATTCATTCATCTCCTTCTCTAATTTTGATTTGATGATATCCACTTTTTAAATCTATCTTTGAAAAATATTTGGCACCACTCAAACAATCCATTAGATCATCTATTCTTGGTAAATGAAATCTATACCTAATAGTAATTTTATTCATAGCCCTTAAGTCTGTGCACATCTACCAAGTTCCATCTTTCTTTGATGAAAGTATAATTGGAACTACACAAGGACTTAAGCTTTCCCTTACGTGTCCTTTATCCAATAACTCCTAAACCTACCTTTTAATTTCCTCATTTTTTTTGGAGTCATCCTATAAATTGATTTATTTGGAAGGTTAGCCCCTGGTATTAAGTCTATATGATGAAAAATACTCATTTTAGGAGGTTACTCATTTGGTAATCATCTACTCCAATATCCACAAACTCACTGAGTAAATCTTGAATTTCAAAAGTAAATTCATTTAACTTAGTAGTAGTGATTACAGTCTTTGTCTTACCAATAAGAGCATAAATTACCTCTTCTTTTTTTTCTTGCTAAATAAATTCTTTTCCATTGATAACTAATACCTTCAAATTTGAATATTCTTCACTACTACATCATTTTTTTGAGAGGTGTTAGAATATGTTTCTTACCATTATTTTCAAATGTATAAGTATTTTGTTTGCCATCATGTATAGCCTTCATATCATATTGCTAAGGCTTGTCTAACAGAACATGACAAACATCCATAGGTATTATATCACAAATAACTTCATCCTTATAACTCCCTATTTTAAACTCTACTTTTCATTTTTCATTAACCAAAATTTGGTGACCTTTCTGTAATCAAGATACTTTATAAGGAGTTGGATGACTCACCTTTTGCAAATTTAATTTACCTATCATATTTATGGATATCAAATTGTTAGTTCTACCAAATTGGTGCATAATTTATTAAAATGAATAATGTCTATTTAGGAAATAAATTATTTTCATATCAAACTTTGTTTTGCATTCTCCAGACAAAAGGTGAATATTTATGAAGAACCTCCAGAGAAAAATAAAACATTCACCATTACTCTAAATAATGAAAAGCAAAGCTTTAAATCCCCTTTTTAATTAAACTAGAACCTTCAATAATGATGATACTATAGAGTAAATTTTTACTCTACATTGCATTTCAAATGTTTAGTCACACACTGCAGTTTTGGTTCGCGCATACCTTGGTCATGGTAGCAAAGTTTTGGAGTAGGCACGGGTTTGTTTCTTTTGATTCTTTCTCATCTGAGTGTCAAAGTGCAGCAGAGGCTACCAAGTGTCACTATTCAAGCATGGGTTCTCTTTCCCATTTTTGTTTCCTTCATTTCATTTTTACCCAAGTGTTGAAATCGAGCGAAGGCTGCCAAGTGTCACTTTTCGAAACACGGAGCCTGCTAACTAGCACCGTCTGAGACACTTTTCATAACTTTCAAGAGAGCCACAAATCGTGCCACATATCCAATAGCAGCTAGCCAAAATGCACCATGTGTTGGCATTTGCATCTCGTATCGGCACCTACGTTCATTTTATTTCTTAGTAAAGGTTTTCAACAAGCTAAGTAGCAGGAAGAAGCGGAAAGCACCAGGTGGCAGTCACAAAAGGCCATGAACTACTTTTTCAGAAGAAAGTAGAAGTCACCACGTGTCATCATCTGAAGGATAGTCGGTTCAATTCCTGGGTTCAATGTCTTGGTTCAAAATTTATTAGTTCAATACCTCGGTTAATGTGTAACGGCACACAATGTTGAACCATTGAACTATTTTTGTTCATCGGGTAGTTCAAGGGAGTGTCCCAAAAACAAAAAGGGTTAGCTACCTATTCGAAAGGCAGAGAGGCATCATTTCATTTTGTTTAAGTGTTGAAGAGCAGCAGAGGCTGCCAAGTGTCACTTTTTGAGCCCCTTCTACTCTATTCTGGAAAGAAGCGGAAGATGCCACATACCCCTAGTAAGAGAAGCAAAATATGCCACGTATCTTCCCAAGAATGGTGGAGGCCACCACGTGTCAACTCTCGAGAGATCATCTACAACCTTCATTGCTGAATAAATATTGTGATGGGTCTCAGATGTTATTTCAAATGTCTACAGAGCTACCAAATGTCACCATCCATAAGAGCCTAATATGTACCCTGAATAATTCTATAGCAGGATATAGAGAAAAGTAGAAAATGCCATGTGTCTTCGATGAATCAAGCAAAAAGTGCCAAGTGTCATTCTTCGGTGCCTTCTAAGCAATAAGGAGAATTTTAGGAAATCGATTAAGTGTCCTCTCCTGTTCAAATAGAATAGAGTGTTCAGTGTATCTGTTACAGCAAAGCGAGATGGAGGGAAACTCAGTGGGAGTTATTTTTGGTAAATGGAATAGTTCATCGGGTAGATTTTTGGATCCTATAAGCATTAAAAGGGCCATCTATTTGTCCCATATAAGTGGAGGCAGAATGGATAGTTGAACAGCTAAGCATGTGATTGAATGAGGAAATTCAAGCATGAAAGGAGGTACTAGTCATGAATCGTCATGTCGCAGTCAGAGCAGCTGCCCTGTTCCAGCATGGCCCTTCCTGATAAGACTAGGATACATCCAAGGCATTGAATGCACTGAATGCTACACTATTTTATCTCTAAATGTGAGGCTATAAAGAGGAATGGGGATTATTGTAATAGAAAAAGGGGGGGATTCTATAGAAGGGACTTTTCTAGAGTTTTTGACTAAGTAATATCATTTGCTTTTGTATCATTTTCTTGAGTTGTAGAGTTGATGTAACTGTGCATGTTTCTGTGCCTTTTATGTGGCTGAATGAATTAAGAAGATTTAACTCTATGCCTTTGTTAATACTATTTGTGTCATTTGCAAAAGTAGTCTAGACTATAGATTTTATAGAGTTGTGATTAGGAATGTCATTTGCTTTTGTCTCATTTTCTTGAGTCAAAAGTTTTACATAACTATACGTGTTTTTTGTGCCTCTTATGTGATCGAAAGATTCTTATAAGGAAATTGAACCCTATGCCTTTGTTGACATTTCCTATATCTCAGCAAAATAAGCCTTTGTTATGAGCCTCTGTTTCTATTATTTCAATCTTTTACATTGATCATGCACTTGTTTGCTCTTAAATGTAAATGAATCCTACATATAGTCTCATTGTGCTCAGGATTAGGATCAAATTACACTCAAGTGAATCACCATAGTTAGGTTTCATTTCTTGCATTTTCATTTCTATTTTAATTTTCTATCCTTTTTCCCCCCACACTTCATACAAAGAAGAGACTAGATTCTCTAAAATTTGGAGGTTGTTTCAAGCTGTAATATCCCACAGCTTGAAACTTCCCATTGTTGTTGATTAGAATCAAGCATAATTTTAAGTATCAATAATTTTTGGCATGCCTAATGGGACAAGTCTTGAAGTTTATTTCAAGATCGTATAAATCAGAGAGCTACGAGGAGTTCGAGTTGTGGACCAATCACCAGATCACAGTCTGTTGCAAATCTAGGTATTCTTTTGCCACCTTTGGTAACTAGTCCAAGGAGAAGAGCTAACCAATTTGCACCAATACTAAATATGGGAGCCCCTGTACCCCTAATAAATTACATAAGCTGGAACACTGGTAGTCCTTTGATCTTCCCAACACCACCAGCTATTTGGGATCCTATCCCAGTAAATGCCCTAAAAGCTTTACCCAAATTCAGTGGGTAGGACTCAAAAACACCTGTAGAACATCTTCAAGATGTATCAGATGTCTGTGTTATACATGTTGTCACATAGCAAAATGTGGCCATAAGGTTATTAGCAGCTTCTTTTAAAGGGAAGGCTTTAGAATGGTATCGATCTTTGACCCCAAATACCATATCTACATGGGACCAGCTCAGAGATCTTTTTTTTGAAAGATTTGTAGAGAAGGGTGATAAGTCTTCTTTGTTACAACAATTAATCACTATTCAAAGGGGACCATAGGAGGACATGACTAAATTCAACACCAAATTCTATAAAACTTGGGACAAAATCCCTATTACAGCTAAACCACCACCTAGTATGGCCATAGTGTTTTACCTCAAGGCTTTGAATTCAGATATATCTATTATGATTTAGTTACTGAGAGGACACACTTTGCTGGGGGCTTATGAATATGCGGTTAGAGCTGAGAATCATTTAATAGATGTTGGAAAGTTACCTCCAAGGCATCCCATGCCTATGTTCCTAGAAATTTCCCTGCCCTTACCTCAAGAAGTCCCTAAAGATGTAAGCCCACCTGTGTCTATGTACACTTACCCTCAATCATCCATGAAAGAATATGTCCCTACTCAGTCATTTGAGATGGATGATATCAAGAATATCCTAAGGACGTTCTCCAATGAGCTGATTAATATAAAGAGATAGCAGAATACTTTCCCTAAGCCCCCTTATCAAGGCTACCAAGGAAACAGGTTTTCATCCCAACCAAACCAATATCAAGGTCTTCCAAAACAAACTAACCATCAGCCAACGAATCAATTAGTTATAGTTCCCACACCCTCACAAACCATCCCTCCCAACTCAAATAAGGAGATGGTTCTAGGTCAGAATAATTATGTGGATGATAATAATGCTTGGTGTTTCCCTTGCAATGATGCTCATACACCTAGAGATTGTCCTAGGGGTAATCTACAACAAAGGGTGGCTGAGAAAAGAAGAATGGATGGTCAATTTGCCAATACCAGTAACAATCAAGCCTACCAGTCTCTCGGTATGTAGAATTTAGTTCTAGTGGCTCAGATGCAAGGAATATCCTTGCAACAAGAGGAATAAATAGCCCTAGAGCATGCTTTGTTCTCATGGATTGAAGATGAAGAAGCACTTTTCTTGAATGAAGCATCTACCTCCCAAAGACCAGTGGTGCAATCTGATTATTACACCAGATCAAAGAGGAGAATGGTGGAGCAGCCTGAGATTGTAAGTGGTCAAGGCAAGAATAATCCTCCATCTCAAGGGAAAACAAATGTTGTTGTTAGACAAGAAATCCCTCAGTCGGTGTAAGACCAGGTAATTCCTACCCAAATTTAGGAAAAAATGAGGTATCCTTGTGTCTAAAAGACTCAGTCTTTGGGACCAATCAATGTAGTGGACCAATTAAAGAAGACTCCAGCCCAGGTATCAATATGGGATATATTGTCTATTCTTGAATAGAAGACACTACTACAAGAAGCTCTGCAAGGCCAAGCAGTGCCCAAAGGTGTTGTTTCCAAAGAAGGACCTACTGGAAAAGAAAACCTCAAAGGTACAGTTCCTCAACAAACAACAACCTTTGTGAACGATGTAGCACAAGTAAGTAAATCTAAGCCAGAGCCTTTCTATTTGACTCTGATAGTTGGAAATAAACTCTTGCATAATGCATTAATAGATTCAGGAGCTAGTACAACTGTGATTCCCAAGCAATAGCTGATGCTTTGAAAATAAAATATGAACCCCTTGTAAAAGGAGTTATGCAGCTAGATGGCAAAATAGTACAAACTGTAGGGAGAATTAAACAACTCCCATTACAATTATACACATGTCCCAACATAATTGTCAACCAAGATATAGTTGTCATAGATATACCTCCTATTTTTTGTTTATGTTTATCTAGAGACTTTATAGCAAAAATAGGAGGATATATGTCTCTTGACTGGTCTCACCTCATCTTGAGAACTAGGTATGGTTTGAAGATGAAAATTTTATCTGAACCACTATCAAAGGACCATATCACCAATGAACCAACAATAAGATTAGAAGCAGATCATGCCATGTTAAATAAAGAAGAAAGGATTTTTATTGAAGAACTAGGTGACTAGACTAAGCATGATCAAGAAGAAGAAAATAGCCAGTTATTGGCTATGATGCACAGTGACCCATACGGGAACTATGACTCTACCAGTCTGGGCACGTATGTCATTTTTGATGAGGACCAGGCAATCCCAAATGTTATAAGGGAAGAGGCATCCACTACTCAAGATTCAAAGATCTAGACTTTGAATTTTGATGGGGCTAGAAGCAAACATGGTGCTGGAGCAGGAATTTGTCTTACCGCTCCAAATGGTGATAAAATTTTAAGGGCTATCTGATTCCAATTTGCTTGCACTAATAATGATTTTGAGTATGAATCTTTAGTACATGGGCTCTTGTTAGCCAAGAAAAAGGAAATAAAGAACCTAAAAGTGAAAGGAGATTTAGAATTAGTAGTAAAGCAAATTAGGGAAAAGGCAGCAACCAAAAATGTGAGAATAAGATCCTACAGGCATAGGATTTGGGATTTGATAGAAGATTTTGAAGCTTTCAATATTGAGATAGTCCCTAGAAGTCAAAACTCTAAGGCTGATAGGATGGCCTAGATTGGCTCACAGTTTAACCTAGCAACTGGCTTATTGGTTAACAATGAGTCAGTAAAAGCTATAGTGAGGTCGACCATTCCAAACAATGATGAGAATTGGTAGGTATTTGAAATGATTCTTAGGTAGTCTCTTTCCTACAACAATCAAATGAGTTTGTTGATCAGTTGAAAACCAAAATTAAAGAGGCATATGGTGATCATATTATACAATTGAGGACTAATAAGCTTCCCAAGAGATTGATCACCTTAGAAAACTTGTTTGACCCAGAGGATGTAAGCTTGGAAAAGAAAAGGTTCCAAGTAGACAAAGTAGACTATTCTGAAATAGAGGTGAGTGATGAGAAAAGGCTAAAAGTTGGGAATTTTGCAACTCAAGAAGAGAAGGAAAGACTAATCGAATTGTGCTAGAGATATGAGAGAGTCATAACTTGGAGCGATGAAGACCTTCATGGATACAATAGAGACATTATCCAGCACACAATAGAATTGACTAATGGGTCTAAGCCCATCAGATAGAAATAGAGGCCAGTAAATCTAAGGATTGAGCCTCTAATGGTAGATGAGTTGCAGAAACTTTTAGATTCCAAAATAATATTTCCAATCAAGCACTCAACCTAGGTATCAAATCTAGTACCAGTTAGGAAAAAGAATGGAGATATAAGACTGTGTGTAGATTTCAAAGATCTAAATAGAGCATCTCTGAAAGACCAATATCCCTTTCCCTCCATGGAACAAATCCTACAAACTATGGCTGGATCAGAGAGATTTTCTTTACTAGATGGTTTCTCTGGATACAATCAGATCTGGCTAGCTGAGGAAGACCAGTACAAAACTAATTTCACTACCAAATGGGGAAAGTTTGCCTATGTGAAGATGCCATTTGGCCTATCAAATGCAGGATCCATCTTCCAAAGAGATATGGATATAGACTTTGGTGAGCTTATAAATAGGATCATCTTGGTCTATCTGGATGACCTCATTATTTTTTCAAAAAATGTTGATGATCATTTTGATCATTTAGAATCTGTCTTCAAGAAATGTCAGGGTTTTGGGATATCATTGAATCCCAAGAAATGCATCTTTGTTGTACCTTAGGGTAAATTATTGGTACATATAGTATCTAAAGAAGGAGTTTCTATAGATCCCAAGAGAATCACAGCTATAATGAACCTACCTCTTCCAGTAAATAAAAAGGCAGTTCAATCCTTTTTAGGAAAGATCAATTTTGTCAGTAAATTCATATCTGATTTTGCAGGCTTGGTAAGACCAATGACACTCTTGCTAAAGAAAGACCTGGTCTTCAAATGGACCACAGAAGGAAGGCAAGCCTTTGAAGAGGTCAAGAAGGCTATCTTAGAAGCCCTAAAGTTTAAAAATCCAAACTTTTTCAAGCCCTTCATAATGTATGTCTATGGAGGAGAGTCAAGTATTGCTGTTATCTTGACTCAAAAGAATGACAGGCTGGAGGGGGAACACCCAATAGCCTTTTTCTTGAGAACTCTCAGGGATTATGAGACCAGGTACAATTTTGTGGAAATACAAGCCTATGCCATGGTAAAATCCCTCAAGAAATTTAGGCATATGATATCAGGGAACAAAGTTCTAATACTTGTAGCTCACCCAAGTGATGCAGGAGCATCTACATACATCTTGGCAAGACATGGTTAGAATTGAATTCAAAATTCAATTTATTGTATTTTCCCTCCAAAATGTTGTTAATAAGGAGTAATTGTAAAAAATAAAGGTAAAAAGTAATTGTTGGGGATGTTGAGGAAATAAAGGAGTGGTTGAAAATATTTCAACCTGGGTATATTGTTGCAATTTAAAAACTATTTTTGTTTTATCTTGAGCCCAAGTTGGGCGTGGAGGTTTGGAGGAGATTCTTTAAAAACAAAAGAGTAGGATATGAATTAATGAGAGAAGAGGAGAAAAGAAAAATTCATTCAAGAGGATAGTGGGACATAGAAAAAAAGAAGGTAGAAAATAAGAAGGAGAAGAGGAAGGTAGGAAGAAGAAGGACAGAAGGAGAATTTCTTATTCAGCAAGGAGAGAGGAAGAATGATCAGCATGCATGTAAGAATGCAGGTATATAAGAAAGATAAAATTGAAGCATTTTGTGTATTTTCTATGTATTTGTTCTATATTGCTAAGAGCTTCCTCGATTGGAACCCATTTACACTCTGTATCAGAAGCAGACTTTAGAGATGTGTTGTTTGTACAGTGCATCATATATAATTGACTAGTAGTCTTTGCTTTTGTTAACAAATATGCCAAAGAAAGGCCAGCCACTTGCAGATCACCCTTATCAAGTCCTATTTGTTCTTTAACCGATGAAAAGGCAAGTGGCAGAAGTTTCTTTTGGTTCATTGATCACTGTTCCACTGACCCTTAATCAACTCGGCACATCTCCAGGGGGCCTCTTACATAAAACTGTTTCTTTATTGTGCTTTACATTCTCTAGAGTTACTCCATGTAAGTTGTCAAAACCATCCACATATTTTTCAACAAGAGACCAAACTCCTCTTGTTACAGAGCCAAAAATAAGGATGCACCTCTGATACACAACATCTACTACAAATACAACAATTTTTGAAACTGGCAAAGTGTTTATATCTGATATTATTCTTGGAGAATCCAGTGCTTCATAGGTATCACAAGCTTCCTTAACCATTTTCTCAATTATTATTGCACACTGAACAAATTTTGATGTTGATTGATTAGTGCCAGTGCCCTTCAAGACTCCCATGTATGTTATAAGTTTTGCACACATGACTATAGTAGTCTTGCAAAATGTGAGCATGTCAAGAAACTCAAGTTGTGGAAATTGTTTTTGAAGATAATAATTGTATAGCAATACAACTACCCACATCTGCTTGGAAACTTGATCATGGGTAGAAGGTGAAGGGGCTTCAAAGCGCACAATTTTGTTGAGCGTTGTGTGATTGATCGAATGTGGACCTTCTATATTTTGGCTTTACAGGCCATGATTATTCTTTCTTGCAAAGGTTCGGGTCAACCAACAGGAATATTTAAGGGTAAATTTAAGAAGAATCCAGAAGATATTTCATGAGAAAATATATTGTCAATAAGTTAGTTAAGCCCTGTTTGCAGTCTAAGGTCAGCCCATCATTTTTGGTATCAGAGGTAGTAAGCTCCTAAAAAAAGGAAAATTTTGTACTCTTCTAATCAGTTTTTGCATAGATAAAATTGCAGTGATTGAAGCAAGTGAAGAAGGTAATAAGAAAGTTATTGACAAGTTTTTTTCAAGCTCTTTAAAGAGTAATTGTTGTTGCAGTGAAGAAGTTGCAAGTTCAAGGCAGTCAAGCCATTGAGGCTTAAGAGGAGAAGAAGCCAAGGAAAGCTTAGTGAAGAGCCAAGAGAAGCTCTAGAAGAAGAGCAAGTGAAT
Organism: Torreya grandis; assembly: GCA_037957365.1. Taxonomy (NCBI): domain Eukaryota; kingdom Viridiplantae; phylum Streptophyta; class Pinopsida; order Cupressales; family Taxaceae; genus Torreya; species Torreya grandis. The sequence goes on from JARHVA010001138.1 coordinate 1,394,732, forward strand.
GCTCAAGAGAAAGATCCAAAGCAAGGTAAGCTTGTATTTGTGAAATTATTGATATTTTTCATATTGTAGACCAATGACTTAGTGTGAAGCTCAATAAAGGTATTAAGGAGGATCAAAAGACTAGGATGCAAAAGGCCTAGGTGAGATCAAGGAGATTGTCAAAAGACCAGTCAAGGAGAAAGGTTTGGGTGAGACAAGTGGACCTAGAGGGATCAAGAGACCAAGGTGGAAAAGAATTGGGTGAAGATCTCAGAGATGGAAATATTTTTGAGAAAAGAGTAGAGCAGCAAGGTACATGAGGGCACTAAGAAGGAAGAAAGCATCAGGAAGAAGAAAGGTATGACTAATGTTGACTTTGATAAAGAAATTGATAGTTTGTGGAAAGATTTAGCTAAGATTTAAATCATGTTTGAGTCTGGGATGCAATCAAATGAGAAAGTGTGGGTATGGCCAATAAAGAAGAGGATAAAGTGGCCAATTGATCTCCTAATGAAGAGGAGAAGAAGGAAAAATGAGATTGCTAAGAAAAGAGAAGCCCATAGAGGCTTGAAGAGGATGAATAGGTTTCCAAGTGAGCAACAAGAGGAAGAGGTGGAGAAGAAGGTTCTCATTGAGGAGAACAAGAGAAGATAAGAAAGAAAAGATGAAGTGCTAGGAAGAGCACTTGAAAAGATAAGAGTGTTCGTGAAGAAAACGCTCATAGGGACCTTATCGTCTCTAATTTTTATATCTAATGTTGTCTTTGCATGGGTAATTTTAGGTATGAGCAGCCTTGTGAAGGTCAAAAGAAAGGCCTTGAAGAATGAAGAGATTGGTGCAAGAGAAGACACCAAGTGCACAAGTGAATGTGTAAGAGAAAAGAAAAAGTTTGCTATTGTTGATAAAGAAGAAGAGATGCATTGGTTAATGCATGAGGAAGGTGTTGAGGAACCCCTACAAGCAAGAGAAGAGATGGAAGATGAAGATGACTTCCATGATGCCATTGAATGACAAGAAGAGGCAAGAGAACAGTCAAGTATAAAGGAAGAAGAAAGTACAAATAATCAAGAAGCTATACAAGTCAAAGAACTAATGGAGTAGCCCATTAAGGAGGTAAAGGTGAATTCAAAAATTGACTTTTCTTATAAGCATGAAATTGTTGATATGCATGTTAGAGAAGCAAATATAAATGTGAAGTTTCCAATTAACCATGGATATGTGATGCCTAAATGGTGGAAGAAGCAAACTCCCAAGCAACAGGAAGTGTTGGTACAAGAGCATGGATGCAGGATGCCTACATGGTTTGAGAAGACAAATGATAAGAAGGAGAAACAAGTGTGGGTGCTTAAGAAGGCAAAGAGAGAAGATGTGAGTGTTGAGGCAACAACACCAAGAAGTCAATGGAAGAGGATTGAAGGTGATTCTAGAAACCAAGAGAATAAAGGTGAGATGGTGAGTATGGAAGAGGCATTCCATGAAGACAGGATGCCTGAGAAGTATACCAAAGAGGTAAAAGGTAAACAAATTGTTTATAATGATGTTTTTGAATCTTTCAATGATATTTTCATAAGAAATGAAAGATGGAAAGTAGCTAGGTGGACTAATATGCAGCAAGGAGGGAGTTCCAATAGGATGGATGATGAAAGTGGAGATGTGAAATTAGTTCACATGTTTGAAAAGAATAAGGAGAGACAAGGTAATAGTGTTCCTATTGTTTTTGATAAGTATATTGATGTTGATGAAGAAGTTGACTTGTATGAAGAAACAATAGAGTGGATGAATGTATTTGTAGAGGATGAAAGATAATTTGGTCCTAAGTTTGATATAGGACATGAAGATTTGGATGAGCTTGTGTTGAGTGAAGAGTTGAAGATGATAGAAGAGTTGTTGAATCCTCCAAGAGAGTTGTGTAGAGGCACATATAAACATGGTGGCACCATTGATCAGATGGAAAATGAATTGAGGCAAGATCTAAGAAAGGATGAGATGAAGAGTAAGGCTAGTGAAGGACAAGTAGTCCTTGTGAGTGATCAGCCCAAGTTTGATGAAGTGAATGAGGAGATAGATGAGAGCTCACTAAAAGAAGAGTTGAAAATTTTGGAGGAGATATTTGGTCATTCAATATAAATGAATGAAGTTACAAGCCATGGTGAAGACACCATTGGGAAAAGTGAAACAAGACAAGAGCAAAGCAAAGAGGTCAAGACAATTTTGATCAAGGAGCAAGAATGTGAAGGCAGCCAAGAGGCTTCATGGCCTAAAGAATTTGATTCTAAGGTGGCTTTGAATGTTTTGTATTTAGGTATGAAGGTTGCTAAAGTAAATGACATACATGAGTCATTGGAGAAGCTCACAAAACAAGAAGAACAACAAGAAGATCTAGAAGACATGTATGAAGATGAAGAATCATGGAAGCGAGAGATGACAGCTGAAAAGGAGATGAAGAGAAGGACATATCTAAAGAGGAAGAAAATCAAGAAGATGAAAGACAAAGACTATCAAAGACAAACAATAGCATTGGCATTTACAACAAGACCTTGGGATCCAGGCATATAGTGAAGACTAATACATGGAGGAAGTAGTTCATTTGAACTAAGGTTTAAATTGTTTCTAGAGGGAGAGTATGATGCAGGAGCATCTACATACATCTTGGCAAGACATGGTTACAATTGAATTCAAAATTCAATTTATTGTATTTTCCCACCAAAATGTTGTTAATAAGGAGTAATTGTAAAAAATAAAGGTAAAAAGTAATTGTTGGGGCTGTTGAGGAAATAAAGGAGTGGTTGAAAATATTTCAACCTGGGTATATTGTTGCAATTTAAAAATTGTTTTTGTTTTATCTTGAGCCCATGTTGGGCATGGAGGTTTGGAGGAGATTCTTTAAGAAAAGAGAGTAGGATATGCATTAATGAGAGAATAGGAGAAAATAAAAATTCATTCAAGAGGATAGTGGGACGTAGAAAAGAAGGTAGAAAAGAAGAAGGAGAAGAGGAAGGTAGGAAGAAGAAGGATAGAAGGAGAATTTATTATTTAGGAAGGAGAGAGGAAGAATGATCAACAGGCATGTAAGAATGTAGGTATATAAGAAAGATAAAATTGAAGCATTTTGTGTATTTTCTATGTATTTGTTCTATATTGCTAAGAGCTTCCTCGATTGGAACCCATTTACACTCTGTATCAGAAGCAGACTTTAGAGATGTGTTGTTTGTATAATGCATCATATATAATTGGCTAGTAGTCTCTGATTTTGTTAACGAATATGCCAAAGAAAGGCCAACCACTTGTAGATCACCCTTATCAAGTCCTGTTTGTTCCTTAACGGCTGAAAAGGCAAGTGGCAAAAGTTTATTTTGGTTCATTGATCATCGTTCCACTGACCCTTAATCCACTTGGCACATCTCCAGGGGGCCTCTGACGTAAAACTGTTTCTTTATTATGCTTTGCATTCTCTAGAGTTACTTCATGTAAGTTGTCAAAACCATTCGCATCTTTTTCAATGAGAGACCAAACTCCTCTTGTTACAGAGCCAAATATAAGGATGCACCTCTGATACACAGCATCTACTATAAATACAGCAATTTTTGAAACTGGCAAAGTGTTTATATCTGATATTGTTCTTGGAAAATCTAGTGTTTCACAGGTATCACAAGCTTCCTTAACCATTTTCTCATTTATTATTACACACTAAACAAATTTTGATGCTAATTGATTAGTGACAGTGCCCTTCAAGACTCCCATGTATGTTATAAGTTTTGCACACATGACTATAGCAGTCTTGAAAAATGTGAGTGAATCAAGAAACTCAAGTTGTGGAAATTGTTTTCGAAGATAATAATTGTATAGCAATACAATTGCCCGCATTTGCTTGGCAACTTGATCATGGGCAGAATAAGGGGCTTCAAAGCGCCCAATTTTGTTGAGCATTGTGTGATTGATCAAATGTGGACCTTCTATATTTTGGCTTTACAAGCCATGATTATTCTTGCTTGCAAAGGTTCGGGTCAACCAACAGGAATATTTAAGGGTAAATTTAAGAAGAATCCAAAAGATATTTCATGAGAAAATATATTGTCAATAAGTTAGTTAAGCCCTGTTTGCAGTCTAATGTCAGCCCATCACCAAGTGTCAGGGAATACATCATGGAGGGAGAAATTACTGAGAAAAGAGCCAATTGGATCACTAAGATCCTTGAATATGATGTAGAGGTTAGACCCACCAAGCTAGTTAGAGGTAGGGGTCTGTGCCAATATATAACCCAAGAGCTTGAAAAGATTTTACTTGAGGAAGTAGATTCAGAAGGAGAGATGGAGATGGTGCTAAAAATACAAGAGGATGATCAAGAATCTTGGGTCATAAGCAGGATTCTTTTTATGAAGAAAGGGGTTTATTTGAGAGAAATCCCTCAAAGTAAGGGGAGATATTATAGGATACAAGGAGTTCATTTTGTTTTAATTGAACAAGTCCTTTTCAGAAGAAATTCTAATGGAAAATTGTTAAGATGTGTAGAACAGGTTGAAGCTAAGAGAATACTACACGAAATGCATTATGGAATATCAGGGGGGCATTTTTATTCAAAGACCACAGCCATAAAGATAAGTGAGGTAGGGTATTTTTGGCCTACTTTATTTGCATATTGTTATCAGTTGGTTAAAAAATGTCAATCATGCCAATATTATATGGGGATGAAGAGGAATGCAGCCATGCCCCTTAGTCCTATAATTGTGGATGAACCTTTTGCTCAATGGGGTCTTGACTTCATTAGGATGATAAATATAGTGTCTAGTATGGGTCAAAAATGGATATTAACTGCCACAGACTATTTCACCAGACGGACTAAGGCAGTCCCACTTAAGGAAGCAACAGAGAATGTGATCCTAGATTTTCTAGGGAGTATCACTACTCACTTTGGGGCTCCTCACACCATAATTTTAGATAATGTTAAAGCATTCTTGGGGTTTAAAGTATTTGACTTTGCCTTGAAACATGGAATATATCTGAAGACTTCATCTAACTGTTACCCTCAAGGTAATGGTCTGGCAAAATCAACCAACAAGAACCTGATAAGACTCATCAAAAGAGTAGGGGTTGATCATCACAAAGAGTGGCAAAAAGTGCTTAATCTAGCACTATGGGCTGATAGAATCATGCCTAAGTAGGTGATCAAAATGTCCCCATATGAATTGGTATATGGAAAGTCTACTATGATTCCCTTAAGCTTGGAAATCCCCACTCTCTAGCTAATAAAACAAATTGAAATTAAAGAAAATGGCCCCATTTAGGTCAGACTCATAGAACTTTTGGAAGTTCAGGAAAAGAGGGATATAGCCCATGATTCATTGATTAAGCATCAGGGAATGGTTAAGAACTATTTTGATAAAAGGATTTCAAATCCTAATTTTGAAGTAGGCTCAATTATTTTGAAATGGGATGCAAGAGCTGCCAAGCTGGGTCAGCATACCAAATTTGAAGCATTATAGACTGGCTTGTATAAAATTCATGCATGCAAGCAAAAGAATTCATTCAAACTGGAATCAATGGAAGGAGAACCTCAAGAGATTCTTGTAAACAAAATCTATTTAAATCATTTAAATTAGCTTGGGTCTCTAATGTATTATAGTTAAATAATTTCCCTTTCTCGCATTGTTTTTTCATTGTTTTCCCACTTTTCTTTTAAAATAAGTGTTTTAAACACATGTCGACGGCTCTTTTGAAGCTATAAATTTCATAATTTTGACCTAGCGATAGGTGGAGTTTTCTTTTTGAGCAAGCTCAAAAGTCTTGGGGGTCACCAATAACTATAGAGTAAATTTTTACTCTACATTACACTTCAAATGTTCAGTTGTGCACTGTAGTTTTGGTTCCCACATACCTTGGTCATGGCAGCAGAGTTTTGGAGCAGGCGTGGATTTGTTTCTTTCGATTCTTTCCTGTCTAAGTGTCAAAGTGTAGTGAAGGCTGCCAGGTGTCTCTGTTTGAGCATGGGTTCTCTTTCCCCTTTTTGTTTCCTTCATTTCATTTTTACCCAAGTGTTGAAATCAAGTGGAGGCCACCAAGTGTCACTTTTTGAAACACAAAGCCAGCCTACTGGCACCATCTGAGACACTTTTCATAACTTTCAAGAGAGCCACAGATTGTGCCACATATCTAATAGCAGCTAGCCAGAATGCACCATGTGTTGGCATCCACATCTCGTATCATCACCCGCATTCATTCTATTTCTCGGCAAAGGTTTTCAACAAGCTAAATATTAGGAAGAAGTGGAAAGTGCCATGTGGCAGTCACAGAAGGCCCTGAACTACTTTTTTGGAAGAAAGTGGAAGTCACCACGTGTCAGCATCCAAAGGATAGTTGGTTCAACACCTGGGTTCAATGCTTTGGTTTAACATTTTTTGGTTCAATACCTCGGTTAACGTGTAACATCGTGTAGTGTTGAACTATTGAACCATTGAACTATTTTTGTTTATCGAGTAGTTCAAGCGAGTGTCCCAAAAATAAAAAAGGTTAGCTACTTGTTTGAAAGGCAGAGAGGCATCATTTCATTTTGTTTAAGTGCTAAAGAGTAACAGACGCTATCAAGTGTCACTTTCTAAGCCCCTTTCTACTCCATTCTCAAAATAAGTGGAAGACGCCACATACCCATAGTAAGAGAAGTGGAAGACACCATGTATCTTCCCAAGAATGGTGAAGGCTACCACGTGTTAACTCCTTAGAAATCATCTTCAAGCTTCATTGTCGAATAAAGATTGTGGTGGGTCCCAAGTGTTATTTCAAAGGTTTGGAAAAGCTGCCAAATGTTACCATCTATAGGAGCTTAATATGTGCCCTAAATAATTCTACAATAGGATATAGAGAAAAGCAGAAAATGTTGCGTGTCTTTGATAAATCAGGCAGAAAGTGCTAAGTGTCATTCTCTAGTGCCTTCTAAGTAATAAGGATAATTTTAGGAAATTAACTAAGTGTCCTCTCCTGTTTCAATAGAATAGAGTGTTCAGTGTATCTGTTATAACAAAGCGAGATGGAGGGAAACTCGATGGGAGTTATTTTTGGTAGATGGAACAGTTCACCAAGTAGATTTTTGGAGCCTACAAGCATTAAAAGGGCCATCTGTTTGTCCCTTATAAGTAGAGATAGAATGGACAGTTGAACGGCTAAGTAGGTGATTGAATGAGGAAATTTAGGTGCAAAAGGAGGTACTAGTCATGAATCGCCATGCCGCAGTCAGATCAGCCACCCCATTCTAGCATGGCCCTTCCTGATAAGACCAATATACATCCAAGGCATTGAATGCACCGAACACCTCACTATTTTATCTCTAAATCTGAGGCTATAAAGAGGAGTGGGGATTATTGTAAAAGAAAAAGGGGGATTCTATAGAAGGGACCTTTCTAGAGTTTTTGACTAAGTAATATCATTTGCTTTTGTATCATTTTCTTGAGTTGTAGAGTTGATGTAACTGTGCATGTTTTTGTGCCTTTTATGTGGCTGAATGAATTAAGAAGATTGAACCCTAGACCTTTGTTGATACTATTTGTGTCATTTGCAAAAATAGTCTAGACTGTAGATTTTCTAGAGTTGTGATTAGGAATGTCATTTGTTTTTGTCTCATTTTCTTGAGTCGGGAGTTCTACATAACTGTACATGTTTCTGTTCCTCTTATGTGATCAAAATATTCTTATAATGAAATTGAACCATATGCCTTTGTTGACATTTTTTGTATCTCAGTAAAAGAAGCCTCTGTTATGAGCCTCTGTTTCTATTATTTCAATCTTTTTCATTGATCATGCACTTGTTTGCTCTTAAATGTAAATGAATCCTACATATAGTCTCACTGTGCTCAGGATTAGGATCAAATTACACTCAGGTGCATCACCATAGTTAGGTTTCATTTCCTGCATTTGCATTTTTGTTTTAATTTTTTATCCTTTTTCCCCCCACACTTGATACAAAGAAGAGACCAGCTTCACTAAAATATGGAGGTTGTTTCAAGCCGCAATATCCCACAGCTTAAAACTTCCCATTGTTGTTGATTAGAATCAAGTTTAATTTTAAGCATCAACATGTACAACTTGCATGAATGTATAATATAGAGAATTAAATTAAAATTTGACTTCTCTCTATCAAAAACTTGGCAGATATTAATTCTCCAATTGAGAATTTAAATGAATTGGTTCCCTTTTCCTTATAACACCTTTATTAAAACAATAACCATGCATAATTTTTTTTCTTATTTTCCTTTTTTAGAATTACCAAATTATAATTTGGTAATTCCTGAGTAAGCGATGCTTTAGATTTTTCTTTAAAGCATATTGTGTTCCACTTAATCATTTCAACTATGTTATAAATATATATTTGGAAACTCTATAATATCATTACAATTCTATGACTAGATATTGGACCATAATGACCAACTGGTGCCACATATAATGATTAAAAATTAAGTAGAATTTAAAACTAGTATAATTTTTTTTAATATGACATGCCAAAATTTCTCAATCACTTAATAAACATAAATCAATTTGCCTTTTGATCAAATACATAGGAGATTTAAAAATACAAAATTACGGTCAAAATATGGTTGTATATGGATTGATCTACTTAAAGGTTGCTATGCCATCATCTGAGATGCCACTATCTAGGTCATTTCACTTATCATGTTGGTCTCAAAATATAAGATGATCAAAAATAAGTCAAAGACCTTTCTTTACTTAAGTCGATTTATGTAGTTACCTAGACCAAACATTATAAGAAGTCATCCAACTTATGTACTGTTCTATACAGATAGCCAATAAACAAGACCTAAATAAAATAATCTTTTATTTTTTGAATCTATTCTTTAACGTCTAACACTCTTCTAGAACTGATCGATTGATCCTTGTGCATGTAGTTGATCATAATAACTAAAGGTGTCTCTTAAATTACCACTCTAAATTTATTTTATTTATAAATTCTCAAATTTATTACTGAGCATGCAAGATGCTTTGCAAATAATTTGGCGTCACTTTTTTTTATGAGGATAATAATAATAAAATAAAATCACTGAACTACAAAAATTCTTTATTGAAAATATAACAAGAGATACACCACTAGTTGGACTACATTATTCCAAAATTTTGATATTCTTAAAATAACTAGTTTATTTATTTTTTGATAATTTTCCATGATACATTGGAAATTCAAAAATGTTTCCTCCATGGCCATAGCTAATTTTAAATAAATAAATTGAAAAAAAAAAAAAATCTCACTTCCATAAAAGATATTATTATTTTATTAAATATCTCTAACACTATATATTTTCAAACACACAACCTTGTAAAATAATACATTTTTAAAATTTATAGTGACCTTTCATATTTTTTATTGGGGATAGAGCTTATCCATTGATTCAAATAAATAACAAACTTATATTTCTAGATATGAATTATCTAGGGTTATTTAATACTATCTACACAACTTGCTAGTTTGAACATTCTAGACTACTACAACTATTTCCAACTTGACAACTAGCTAAATTTTAATTTCTATCCTTTTTAATTTTTTTAACATACATAATATTTTTCAAATTCAAAAGTATAAAAAATATGATAATTTAATAATACCCCTAACATGCACTCACATCAATAACTTTTTCACATAAAAAATCACAAAGATTCATTACCTAAGCACATAATCCAAAGGCTATAGCTCATTGTACTAAGCTTAATAATTTGAGACACATTTTATTCAATGAATATAACCTAAACCTCATTTATTTAATTTTTATATCTCATGTATTAAATTCTAAAACATTAAAACTAGGCAAGTTATATGAGAACAAAATTCCTCTTTCAGTAATTAATGATAATAAAAAGATCCAAACACATTAAAATGACTATGAATTCAAAATGTAATAAATAATAATTATAAAACCTTCAAAACTTATGTGAAGAATAACTTAAGAAATCTAAGTTCAGTAATCAGGTAACCACCCAAAAGACTCATGCACTTATTTACAATAGTCAAGAATACAACTCATAGTCATAAATATCTTGACATACAATTATGTTATGAATAAAACCAAGTAAAAGACCAAAAATTAATATTGGATTGAAATAAAAATCATAAGCAAATGATAAAATAAAATTAGGATTTAAATCCAAACCCTAATGACACATTATTCATATTTTCCACAAAATGATTCAAGAAATAATAATGACTTCATCTAGAATTAAAAGGAAATGATTTTAGAAAAACACATGGAATAATAAACACAAAAAAATAATGGTTTTTTGAAATGGTAAGATTGAATCC